>JABASI010000989.1:0-29545 GCA_019776505.1 Tomocerus nigrus
CTTAAATAAAAATACAATATTATTTTTCAACTGCTCATTAAATGTATCGAAGCAGACTTTGGTGGAATAGCTTTTGGTCCCTAAAGGCAAAAGTATAGACTAACTTAATTACCACAACTAATTGTTAGTAAATACACGTTGGCCATCTTCCTGCAGAGAAAGCGGTGCCCACAATGCCCAGTGTTCTCTACTGGAAACTAGACTACTTCTCATTTAGTTTCACAATCTTTCAAAGCAGTAGATTTGCCAGAAGGTGGGCGTATTTAGTTGTACTTTGTACTGTACCTACAGATAGCAGTAGAGCAATAAGGAATAATACAGAGGCGTTCGTACAAAGTGGAACCCTAAGTCTTCAATCATGAAAACATCCTCTACCCTCTTGCCATGCATGTCCAACGAAAAGTATAAACTCTTCCCTGGAAATGAACTCAGCTGGAAGAAAATAATCAAAGAGGATCAAAACGGGTAGTTACTCCAATTCTCCGTCCCCCTTCAACTTTGAAAATAAATGTTGGTTTACCAAGAATTCTAGTCACCAACCACATCCCATTATTAGCGCAGAAGACACTTAGGTAAATGAGGGTAGCAGCCAAATACCTTACAAATTGTGGGCTTTACTAAAAATTAATATTCAAAAATACATTATGTGTAAATTCTGATACTAACTTATTTTATAAAACAAAAACAATTTGCGTACGATTTCAGTTCTAAATACTCATCATTAAATTTTTAACTTCCAATCTTGTAGATATAGAACCATTGTGCTGTAATATAATAGGTAGGAATTCTATAGGCATATTGAAAATGTGATACAGTACGCTCTATTTTATATTAAAATATATTAAAATTATATATACTTATAACATATACAATTAGAACAATGATCCTACATACTCCCCCTCCCCTCCCCCTCTTAAATATAGAATATATTCGTTTTATCCCAAATATAGTAGTACTATACAACTGGAAAAGGTTAAAAGGCTCTTGTTACCTACGTAGAGGCAATACCTACTTAATTATCGGTGTCCCATTTAGAAAGTATAAGAAAATCATTGATTTCTATATTTTCATTTTCTACTTATCATGATTTAATGGAAATGGGAAACAAATATGTGTAGGAAAAAAGTAAGTTATTATATTTAGTCCGTTATTTCACAGGACTAAGAATTCAGACTACTAGGATATACTCATTATGCATATATAAGAGTGTGTGTAATGTTCAGTTATTCCTGGCCTTGAGTCGACAGTAATTCAGGAACCGACATGGCATTGGCAATTCAATAATGTACACGAAGAATATTAAGTAACTGGAGAGATTAAAGGCGCTCGAGCAACTAAAACTTTGGCAACAGTAATGAAAGGACAAAGCTCTACATGGATGCAATACACAATACTCAGATAGAGAGAGAGAGAGAGAGAGAAAGTGAAGAGTTAGTGAGTGAGTCAAGTATTTAGTGTTGGAACACTTTAAGGGAATGTAAACGTAACCAAGATAAAAGCTAACTAAACTTTGTAATGCATTTAGGGGAGAAAGGAAGAAAAAGGTTGGAGAGCCACTAAATATGCTTTCACGGGATCAGTATACTTTCTCCACTCAGCAAGAACATAACATAACGAAGCGTTGAGCGTTCCAAGTCTGATTCGACATTTGAAATGGAAATATGTGCGGTCAGTTGAGTAGCGAGAGCGAGGGACAGTAAAGTCTCTGGCTGGACAAACACATAGAGCAGTGTCCGCCGTGTTCGGCTGGCTGTATACCTGTGAGTGACCTTAGGAGGGGGCATGGCCTGCCATAGCACAACATAAATGTCCAGCAAGAGAGTGATATTGCAGCATGAAAGAAATTGAAGAAGATGGGGACGGGACGGGGCGATTGTATGGCCCTATAAGAGCCATTGCACCAAACTAACTCAACCACTGATGTAATAATGTAATGTAAAGTAAACTTAAGTACGGTGCATGGGGTGAAGCTGGGATTTTCATGCTTCCAGACTCCATTACTTTGTTATGTGAAACTTTATCAAGGTTTTCAAAGCTTTTACATGACCAAGGGAATAGTATATTATGTAGCCTAGTGTCTACCACAAAACTAAACTAGCCTCAATTCCAAGGAGCATGTTCCGCTCTCTTTATTTACACAGCAGCAGAGGAAGCAGTAGGATCATGGAATTTCAGACTTTTGAGACCACTGAAAGACATAAAAATCCGAGGTCATAGTAGTTTCCTAAATTTTATGTAATGCTAGGTAATTACCAATTCTATTTGATCATTTCCCCTGTTAAAATACTCCATTTCGCCGACATACCACTACACTCCCTTTATTCCTTGTTTTGCACATGTACGCACTCCTCCATTCACAACCTCCAATTTTCACCATCTTTTATCCACGTTTTATAAAACACACAGCTTTATACTTAGCATGCTCATATGAAAAGATTTTTCCGTGGTTGTCCTTGTACCCATTTGGCTCGCTTCTCTGTCACTTCTGATGGATCTTAAATAAAGTTTCTCTGGGATTACTAATTATAAAAATCATCAGAAGTAATTATTTTGTTCACACGCTATTCGCTTTACTGTAAATCAACTCGTTTCTCTCAGATGCAGATGTAATGTCAAAATCCTGAAGTGGCAACCCACCCTCGATAAAATGATTTGGCTAGCCAATTTTGGATACAGTTACATAGAGCCTCGATCTCTTTCAGTCTCTTTCACATACGCATATTACTATTCATTTGATAGAATAAATTCAATGCTTATGAAATGAAATCTAGTAGGAAGCTTGTACAGGTAAATGTATGAATGTAAAAGTAGAGCAGCTTCATTTCAGTCTATAGTTGATGATATGGTTATGTTTTATGTGGTAGTGATGCACAATTGCAGTACTACTTGACTAGTGTTAGTGTTAGGTCTTTAAATGAAGGAAATTCTGACAGAGTCAAATGGGCAACTACGCCTTCATGATATGTTCCAGATGACAAATGGACGTTCTATTCATAAAGACCATTAGTGTCCTGCAAAGCCACATGCTGTATATGTGAGTCCAATGGTTATTAGAGTATAGAGGTTGCAAGAGACGTCTTCGTCTGTGCATTTTCATCATACACACACCAGTGCAATACACACTGCCGTTATGGAGGAATATAATAACCAGAGCTACTATCTACAATACACTTGGCTAATGTTCTTCCCTTCATCATAATATTATAGTGTATGAGAATTTAGGTCCAAAATGCAACTACTAAATACATTGACTACTAGCGTGTATAACTAAGGCCTGCTCCAAGACACATAAACTACTAACCACTAGTCACAATCGAATAGAGTGCAATAGTGTCCCATATAATGTTATTGGCCTTTGAGTGTGTATTCACCAAGGTATATCTCCTAATAACCTATAGGGATTTAACTTTTATGCAGTGTTTTATTAGTAGGTATTATGTCATGTTGTTGCATTGCAATTTACTATAACTTTCTATGTGCATGTACACACATGCTATGTAGCTACATGAAAAATAATGGTCGAAAATGTTTATAGTGCGGGTGCTATATGTAGTATTGAAGTACAGTACAAAATAGAGCATAATGTGCATGCTGGTATTTGCGGTTTTGGTTCACCATTGCATTGCACATTTAACTGCACTGAAGTAGCACTAACGATAAGCCGGCTATTTTTCTTGTAGCAGTTTTTACTGTGAAATGGTTGGATAGTAGGAGGATGTTATGAGCGTCACGTCACTCTGCTTGCTCTACACTGCTTTCCCCATAGGATATTGCGAATACGCTTTTCGCAAAGTACTGGAGTGTAGAGACTGCACTTCACGCCCAGATAACCCTTACCATCAATTACGAACAACACTCATATCTATCATGCTGAGCGGTCTACACTAGCACTAGGTACCTAAACTAACTCTTGCACACTACCGAACAACACTAACTACCTAAAACATGTTTACTGTACAGTCACTACATACATTCACCACTCACTCACTCACTAACTGGCCCGCATAATATAATAGAGTACTCATAGCAAGAAAAAATACAGATACACTTTATGCCATTTTAGTTGTTTCCTTATTTTCAAAGCTTCTGCTCCGGAAAAAAATTCGAAAAGTAAATAAACTAATATTTACGTTGCAAGCGACAAACATCCCAACTAAGCTAACTTTATTGTCCAACGTGATACGATTTTTTTTCTTCTTTTCGTGTTCAAAGACAAAAAGACACAATTACCCACACGACGATGCACTATCTATATCTATAACTATGTCGTGTAAGTGCCACCGTCAAATCAACCTTTAACAAAGTTAAGTGTATTTAGTAGACACGTACATGGCCGGCAAAAGAAAAGACCTCTCTCCTTCTCAGTAATCAACAGAATTGCGAATGTGGCCGAACTGGAGAATGAGACTCGTTTTCCTGGAACTGCTATGGGAGATGAGCCACACTGTTTATAATAGTCATAAGATTTACTATAGTACGTGCAATATTAAAGACAACAGTAAAATCGAATTTGAGAAATGTTTTCGATCCTATCACCCAAGTCATAATACAGATAGCCAATCATCTTTAACTGGAAACTATTTTCCAAGCCATGGTCGTTTACAACTACAAACTATACAGAGACTCCACCATTTACTTATCTTATAATGTATACAGCGTGGTGAAGAGAGTAGAGGTATGGAATAGAGCATTATACTAAAAGGACTATCGATGGGAACCCAAGAATGGAAACAGTTAATGGAAATGTCTATTGAAAAATTGACTAGTGGCCCATCAAATATATAGGTTTGTTCAACGTCCCTTTTTCGGAAGAAAACTCTTTTTACGCTATCCCACCAACCATCGATTTACATAAACATAAAGTATTTTCCATTGCACGCAGAAACTGTAGGTGAAAGTAGCTGCTCTACGTGCATTTTTATTTCTCTCCTTGACTAAATAAAACTGAAAAGATAAAAATCATCGGCAGATAATGGAATGGAAAGTTAAAAACCGCCAAAGCGTTACATTGCATTACACACAACAGTAAATATTTGTACTTTGAATTTTCATGAAAATTTTATGAAAATGGATGATACAGGAGGGAATCTACGCTATTAAACTATCATATTTCTACGTTATTGGCCAAAATCTAGTTTATCTACTCTACCTTGACGAGAAAGGTAAGCATTCCTCAATTTATTACTTCAATTCAAGCTTCAAATTGGAATTCTCTTCTCGGATTCTTGCATACATCTACGTATACTTCTGCCATAATATACTGTAATATAGTAGAAAGATAAAACGGAACCACAGATTATGGTACATACTACATAGCTAAGTCAGTAAAATCGAATACTATAACATGACATAACACAACTACACACTAAAACCATCTAACAAAGAAACTCTTCACATCAGATCAATTTTTATTTATTATTTTATGACGTTTTTCACCTAACCATAAAAACTTGATCAGTTTTGCAGGATGAAGTTGCTTTCGTTATCACCAAAACTATTCATTACATTATTGTAAATTGCAAAATAGGCTTATAGTAAACTTAAAAATTTATTTTTATCCAAAATCAATGGATACCTAAACAGACAATATCAGCAGTAATGCTTTTGTAGCTGGTAGAATTTTTGTAAAACTGGCCAAAAACAGCATGAAGGATGATTTTAGAAAGCACTAAATATAATATATTTATAAAACTGGTGAGTAGCAATAAATGGATATTTAATTAGCTAAGCAAACAGCTGCATCAAAAATTATGGAATGTTGATAATTATTATCATATCACATTGTTTCAACAAATAAGTAATTGCTCTTTTGGAATAATAAATTCTTACAATGGACAACCGCATTCTTGTCCCTTCCTGTAAAAAATTCGTAGGGACTTACGAGAAAAAAGAGTGAAATAAATGCTTTTGAGCTCATAATATTATAAGTAAATATGTATGATGTTGTCTTCGCCTGTTTCCTGGCGATGTTTTATGATTGCATGATTTTAGAAATCAGTAAATATAATATATTTAAAAAACTGGTAAGTAGCAATAAATGGATATTTATATTTAGCTAAGCAAACAGCTGCATCAAAAATTATGGAATGTTGATAATTATCATTTCACACTGTTTCATCAGATACGTAATTCCTCGTTTAGAATAATAAATTCATGCAATGGACAACCGCATTCTTGTCCCTTCCTGTAAAAAATTCGTAGGGACTTACGAGAAAAAAGAGTGAAATAAATGCTTTTGAGCTCATAATATTATAAAAGTAAATATGTATGATGTTGTCTTCGCCTGTTTCCTGGCGATGTTTTATGATTGCGTTGAGGCTATTATATTGCGTTAGAGTGCATTCAATTTCTATGGGAGACTTGTCTGCACAGCATTTTTATCTGACTACGACACAAAACACGAAACTGCTCCACTAGTCCAATATTCTAGTACAATATAAAATATCTGAATAACAAGGCTGGATATTTAGGTAGCGTCTACAAGAGTCGGTAAAATACATAAAGAGTGAGTCAATACAACCATCCCATCACTTCCTCTCCGTCTCATGCATGTCACTATTTCATTTTATGTTTTTGTTATTTTATGTCGAACTTGCTATTCCATCATGGCCTTCTCGTCCTTATATAAGAATCTTATTTCACGACCCTACTCTATCTTCAATTTTGCTTGCATATAAATAAATGCTAGGAAATCATGTAGGTAAGTATGTATGTATTTCGTTGATGTTTACTATATGAAGCCATGAAGGAAAACAAATTTATAACAGTATATATAAGTACTTTGTGTCTATCACTTTAGCAGTCTACTCCCACATATTTTTTGCATGTCTGTGTAACATTGAAACATTTTTCTAAGATCCAGGTTCTATAGCATCTAAAGTTTGCAAGATTTAGAAATAGCATCTCTTCATTTCTTTATGTGTACGAATAGTATCTGCAAAAATCATAAAAGCTCAGCATGTACAATACTGCCAAAAGGGATGCAGGTAAAGATTAAAGACATCTTTAGGTAGGCACAAAACGACCTGTTTTGCAGATTAAAGTAGATACATATTATACTTATCTTATCTTACACATTCGTGTATACAAAACAGTAATTTGAGTATACTATTAAATATGACTACAAAGCAAATTAAGTATATAAAGATTATTTATAATGTTACATACTAAATAGCACATTCTAAGAAATCATTTATTATCATGTCCTTACGCTTTTATTCACCACTGGAAAAAGGGTAAATGTAGGGTAGCACAAACAAAATTAACGATCCTGCAGTTAATATGTATGTATTTCTTCACAATTTCAAAAGGGCACTGAGGAGCCGGGAGTGAATATTCTACAGTTATAAATATATTCCACAGTTGTTCCACAGTTCAAATGGAAATTAGCTTAATTTATGTATATCTCAATTTGAAATTGGGTCCAACAAAAATTAAATAAAGAGAGCGAAAAAATTGCGACGGAAAATCAAAAACGTTTTCTTGGTACATAAGATATCTCTTCATGTTGTGACCTTTTACCGCACTGTTAATATTAAATATACGTGTAGCATCAACAAAGAGTTCCAATCTAAATTGACTAGAGAGACAAAACGCATCAGTGGATAAAACAATGGTGAGTATGTATTTGCTCAGATGGATTAGATAATAAGTCATCTGGGTTTATCTTCCCACTATTCTCAGTGTATGATAGAGGAAGAAAGTAAATCCGTTTTTACGGTTGGTTTTGGAAGCGCGTGTGATCCAGAAAGGTAGTAATAAGCATTATTATGGTTCTCTTGTAAATTCATAGACTTCCCTCTTACACTGGAGCAGTACATGAAAAGGAAATAAAATACAAGGAGGGGAAAGAAAGTTTACATCTATAAATGGAGAAATGTATCTAGGTACGTAGTAGCTCACTATAATAATCTATAGAGACAGAGTAGCAAGTATTTTGTATGTATGTCTCGCCCCGAGTGAATGTTACGTGTTTTGCTTGCAGAAGGAAAGCTCAGCCACAACAGCACAGTTTTGTATGATGATTGAGCAGAAGAGGCAGTGGATGGAGTCCAACCATTGGATATGTAGGTAGGTAGCACTAGCAAACCGTACTTGTATCAAAAAATTCATAATATACATACATGTACATAACAGGTATAGATATCAGAAGAGTGGATTGAAGTCAGTGAAGCCAAAGGAAAGGAGGCTAGGTCAGCTACCCACATATACATACATTACTCAGAAAAGAGTTCCTGTCTATTCATGTTTGACACATCCAACTAATATTGTAGCCCTTTTCCTTGTGGCGGGTTATGGGTGGAATAAAAACTGGGTGTCGATATACGAGATACAAACAATCTCAAAACAGCCACATCGCTTCCTTGCTTACATGTCAGGTATAATACAACTATATAGTCTACCTGGATCTCCACTTCCTATATATAGTATATATTTGTATAATAGTCTATATACCTAGGACTGTCTACTTTCGTTTACTTAGCCTTTGGTTGCTTTCTATAGGGAATATTCAGGCACTCACTCACTGACGGGCAGAGCGGAAGAGAAAGTGAAGTAGATCAATCCAACATAACATCCAACTTCCAACCTCAATGGCATTCAATCTAACATTCACCATTCAGACAAACTGAACCGAACCAAACGACTGTGCTCAGAAGCTGAGCTTGCTCCAAGGAAATACTCAAGCGAAAAACTAGGCACATGTACTACTAAGTACACTATGACCACATAGCTAACTTAATACAGGCCTATCTTCGCTAAAGCACTCAGCCTATGAGCAGATACGTCTGCTTAAGCCAACATTGCATTCTTAGTATTGTAGTGAACATGGGTGAACTAGCAACCAATACAATACTAAATTAAATGAACATGCCAAACCAACCCTGTAAAAATTCTGAACACTGAAAAACTAACTGAGCATATAATAGGATTTTTCATGTGCGAAACAAATTCTTGTCCACGCCAAAGCCTTCCCCACCATGTTTTCTAACACGCTCCTTAATACATTCTCAAGAATATGCTTCATTCTTAATATTTACATTCACCAACAGCAGGAACAGACGAGGGATGAAGTCGAAAATTGGATTGCAGGCAAGTCTGAATTTTCATAGGAATAGTGTACCTACTTATGTGACCGTGACAGTATTCTAAAATATCTCAATCTTTTCTCCCAAAGTCAAGAAGAGCAAATTGCTCTTGAAAAATTCTCAATAAAATACTATTTGTTGGTTGTGAATTTATGGAGCGTTCCGTGGCACTAAAATTTTATGCCCCACGAATCACAAAGCCATGTTATTTACTCTACCCTAAAACGTGTTGAAATGGGACTTTAACGACATAACCTTGACAAACTCCCAGCTTCTTGAAATAAGAAAATTTCATATGGAAATCCAATCCAGTTAACTCATAAAATATAGATACTAGCCATCTCTTGTTTTACTAGAATTGAATGAAGTAAAGTGCGGAGATACTCCAGCTCAGTGCTATTCATTCCATTTAAATGTCGAGAAAACTGTAATTGCCCTGACTTCCCGTTTCGTCGTCTGGTCGTCTCTGTGTATACCTAATGAAAATTTAATATACCATCTACTACCAGCATCTATCTGGATGCTGGATATTCATGAATAAATTAACAGGTCAATTCAATTTTTTAATGGAAAAACATTCACAACACCGAATATTAAAATCCCATACGGAGAAATATTGAATAGTAGTTTATTTAATTAGGTTGTAATCAAATAAATGATTAGTGTCTTTTCCTACTGTTTCTAAGAAATAAATGTAAATTGCTCAGAAAAACTGTTTTCGAGGCCTGAAATCTAATGACTTTAAATAATGAATTTCATAAGCTTAGCTATAGGTATACATGCAGAGATACTCACGTTTACCTTTGCACTTGAAAACTGAGGGGTAGAACTACTTTACCATGAATTAATGTGATGCAGTATATAGGACTTATAATATTACAACTTATTAATAATAATAACCACAATTGTTGAAACAACTGATGAGGAAACGTGATTCCCGCCCACGTTCATAATTTTCTCCAGAGCTCCAGTATTTGATTATATTCTCAAAGCTAATAACCTTTTAATTTAGTATCAGTATAGGTAGTATAGTACAGTATTTGGTACAGTATAGTAAATATCAAATGATAACTTTATCAGCATTTCAAACAAGAAATCCATCACACAACATAATAATATAAACATGTACTTATAATAATAGGTACTTGTAATAGCATTTTATCTATAATATTGCGCTACAAACAGGGTAAAACTATATAGAACTTCCGTTTACGCAAATGAGCATGCAGTATGTAACAACGTTTAGAGAAAACAGTAATAAAAATAAGTTTTAACGAGAAAATAACTAGATATATTTCTCCCTTTGGTGAATGCATGGTGTATTTCATGTTATTATATGATGTATACATTAATACATGCAATATAAAGATTGGAAACAAGTTGTTCACACCTATTAGAGTACTTGATTTAGGTTATTGTCCTGCTGTACACTATAATATTAGAGGACATTATACGAAGTCGTCTCTTTATATAATTTGACAAAGTGCTCAGAGATTTAATAAACTTTGTATTGACTAATCAATTAACCCCTTCTAGTTTCCAGACCTCTCAGCGAATGCATTAAAGCAATGAAAATAGTACTCAAGGGCGCTAATTAGAAATTAATGTGTACAGGGAAAGGCACTCGATTAACCAATAAGCTAGTGAATGCCGGGTAGACTCGTGAACAAACCGGCCAGAGAACTTACACTACATAAAACATGGCTACAAAGATATATAGGTACTCACTCACTGTATGTATCATATGGAGGCATGTCTGTTGTATATAAGGAAATCGCAGAGGAAATTAGGCACCAAAGGTGAAAACATATTAAAAGCTGAATAAATGGAATAGTTGCTTTCAGGAAAATCTGAGTCCATACATAGTTCATATTATATTGGTAGAGGTTCAGTCACAACATTTCTGCAACAATTACTAGATATTTGTATACCTCGTGTACCTACGAATTACTTACTGCGTAGAGACGGATAATAAAATACTATGTGAAGTACATGAAGATAGCTCTTGAGAAGGTCTGTCTCGCTGTGCCATAGAAAATAGTAGTGGAAGGAAAATGAAGGTAGGTAGTCTAGTAGGTACCTATGTGTAGTTAAGGTTTAGTAGTTAGGTAGGCGACTAACCTTTTTCCTTTCCTTTGATTAAATGTTTGAATCTGCGTCATACAATAGTCGGCTAACGTATAGCATACTTTCCTCCAGCTACTTACATCAATTCAAAGGATTCTTCTTTTGGTTTTGTGGAATAAGAGCACTTGAAACTGCAGTGCAGTCCATAGGACTACTATTTATATGGAGCTACCTATTTGAGGAAAATGAACCTTATATTATGCATGCCTTCAACTACAAGTGCTATTCGTGTAGACTCCTCTTTCATACCTAAGTGCTTATCGTTAGACGTAAAACATGGCTAAATAAGTAGCTACGACTTATAACACATAGCTATTCCCTCGCACATACATAGCAGCTCATCAACATGAAAAGCCCTCATTTTGCGTGCGTGGCGAAAATGCACTCAATAATGTATGAGAGAATGAGGCAGTTAATTGAGCCAAAGTGTAACGATCGTCATCATCATCATCATCAACCTGCTTCGCTCTCTGTTCTTTCCTACACTACATCCTGACTTGGCCTTTGCTTTTATTTTACTCCTTACATGTACATCCCATATAAATACACATGTACATACATACTGTAAGTAGGTATATATCTGTCTATATGAATACTCGCTATATAAAAGTATATAGCTTTGAGAACTCCTTATATTAGCACAATAGAACAGTACATTTACATATGCTTCCACTACAGTTGTAAGTGCAACTTTCGGTAATGCATTTTCCAGCAGAAATCCCAACTATGCTTTCTCCGTGCTTTCAAACTCTCGCGTCTGTACTACTTTCACTACGCATTCTGTTAATACCTCTAGTTATCTATGTATTTTGGTTAGCAGACTCTAATATCTTTGCAATCCAGTCAATCCAGTTATAAATCACGAAGCACTAAACATAAATATAAAGCTCAAATAGGATTCCTAAATGGCGGTTCGTAGTCAAACGCAAAACAGTAGGTAAAACAACGGAATTTCTCAAATAGCTCAGTCATGGCTAGCTCACATTAACTAAAGTAGTTATCTCACTCTCTTTAATATCTCCTTACGCGCTTTAATGAGTACAACGAGGGTAATTAGTAGGATTTAACTATCGCACAAATACCTTAAAACTCAGTTGATTTAGAATCCTGTACCTACATAAATGTCATGTCCAAGACTTATTTATTTCTTATCTAACTAGCCAACATGAAAATTAGATTCTGAAGGCTGAAACAAAGAAAGAACTTTCGAACCGTACCTAGCACAAAGAGTTAATGCAATTCAACTTTCCCTTGCCTTGGCCGTGGCGATAGACACTACTACGCAGATTAGAAAAGTCCTTGAAATTTTTTGTATATATTCCTATGGTCCGTGTCCATTAAAAATGTTTTCTTACAAACTTTTCTACAAAGAAGGTTTTAGTATATTATAAGTTTCAAAATGTGTTGACATTCTAAATACTTTGTCAAATGCTACATAAAAATCTAAAGAGAGTTTCTCCGAGGAGCAAGAAATAGATTGAAGATCATGGTACAAGACTATTGATCTCTAGAAATGACAGAGTTAAAATTGATTGAAGGGACCAGTGAAAGCAATATTAGATAAAATACTAATGAGGTAACTCATTTATACAATTAAATGAATTAAATAAGAGGTATTTAAGGGAGAAGCTTTGGGCATAATTTGATTGTTTCGTTCGGGTTCGGTGATTAGGAAAAGGGAAGAAAGTAAGCAATGGCAAGAGATGAAGATTGAAAGAGGGCTGAGGTGAAGGTTTGGTTAGTTGAAGCCCATGCAGGAGATGAAACAGTAGCTTCGACAGGATGTAATAAGTACTACATATACTACGTATAGCATCTTCATGGCACATAGTGTAATATAGTTGTAATATGATGTGTTATGAGGAGTTGTATGGCAGTTAGACTCATAAGGTTGAAGGTTGTAATCGTAACTCACCTTAACTGACTGCCTATTGTAGGCTCCTACTTTTTCTACCCATCGCTTTTTCTTTCCTTCAGCCTTATGTAATAAGTGTGCGCCTTTGTAGTAAATATGTAGTTTATATTTTAGGAGGAGTGGGACATGTGAGAACTGGGCTATAATATCAATACGTCCTTCCTCCGAACGCAGTACGGCTCTTCGCTATTATAAGGGACTTGCCTTACATGGAACATGAGATGGGATTTTTGACGAGTTACAGGATTAGAAAAAGAGTTGGCCTGTAGCAAGGAAAGGAATTGGGGAAAGGCGCTTTTCTCTTCAGCTTTCGCTCTCCTTTCTCACATCCACCATCTTTCACTCACTTTACTCACTCCACTTACTACTACGCTTTACGAGAACATATATCAATTCCATAATTTCCCTTTCTCAGTTCATAATAACTCTATCGCATCTCCGCTTTCACCTTAACCCCTTACTTTAATTAAACACAATTTTTTTCCTCTCTATGTCTACTACCTAAACTTTCACACGCATATTTACAAGATCACCACTTTAGCAAATTGTTTAAATTCTCGCAGGCTAAAGTTACTATAAATATTTCCAAAATAAACTAGGTAGGTATATATAAGGAAAAATTGTGATTGCGTAGGTGTCTACAATTTCTTGGTATTAGTTAAGGATTTTTCTTTTCTTCTTTGGCATCACCAGAGCCAAGTCTAAGTAGCGTAGCTTGGAAAAGGAAAGTGGTGGTAAGGAACTCTCAGTTTGTATCCTTAGCTAGCGGGGAAATGTTGGAAGGAATCGTTCTCTTCTGTCTGTTCTTTTCACTTGAGTTCTCCTTGGCCTGACCTGTTCCTGTCTGACTGAGTTGATTTGCCTTGTCTTGACTCGGTTTGGCTTCCATTCTTAGCCTTACTTCCCTTGTTCTATGGGTTGCTGCTGTTGGCTCAAGAACTACCTGACCAGTTTTTTGATCAAACTCCAATCTATCTAACCGACCAACAGAATAGACATTGGAGAGAGAGAGAGAGAGAGTAGACAGGAGAAAGCTAGTAGACCTTTTATCCGATATAGACAAAGGAACTAGGCAGTTGCATGAAGTTGGGCATTAGTGGTAAAAGTGATATACATTTCCTTATACTTTTCTTTTTGTTAGTAATATTATTGCTGTCTGTAGGAAGTAGGAACTAGGAATAGTTATACAACTATAAAAGTACTTACTAACTACATAAGTAGATATTGATTTGATCGCTCTATATAGAAATCTACATGAGAGAAAGAGAGAGAAGTTAGAGCATAGAATAGACAAAGTCATTTTTCAACTATCTATATAGCTACTATTAGGTTTCTTTCCCTTCACTCTCCTATATTCTTTATAGTCAATATTATTAGAGTGCTAACTGTCTAAAGGAGAATTACTCGAAGCTGTAAGTAATTCTGCTGTGTAGGCCAAAAGCAGACTAACTTTATTTACACTTACAAACTTACGATACAAGTTATACGTATCAAAGCAGCATCTTTCCCACGCAGCATCCTATATATAACTCATAACGTACATTAATAAAGAAGGCTGAGCTATCTAGAACTTCTCATGTAAGTAAGTAAATACGTAGTAGTATTGCATGTGGTGCACGAGTAAGAGCTGATGTTGCCATCCAATTCAACTGTCCATTCTTTCCTGAGATCACATTGACTTTTCTTCGTAGAACGTTGCAGGTATATATAAAAGTGAGTGTGCTAAGTGCGCAGATATTTACAAACACCTAACACTAGTAGTATGTATGTACCTATATATAAATAGTTGGATATTATAGAGAATCTATTAGTTGTTAGACACATGTATGGGCTATATGACTAGAGGTCCGTATGCACATCAACTTGGCGCTGTTGGCACACAAACAGAAGTTAGTGTTAGCACAAAGCGCTGACCCATATATTTCAAATAAAGGACAGTGTTAGCAGGGATCCATTAGACTAGAGGAATTTGGTGTAGTGTTGCAAAACACGTTTAGTGTGATCAAAGGCCTTGTGTCAACTAAAGAACTGATGAGATGGGATTTGAGTCGAGTCTTTAGCTCAGTCCATGCAACTCTCTCTCCTTCCTTCCTCGTCCTCCCTATATATGCAAGGCTATGCACAAACGAGTAAACTTTTTCTCCATTCTGTCAACGCTTTCGATTAGCTTTTGCTTTTACAAATGCAAGTCAAAGGAAGAGTCATCAAAAGAAACTTTAAGTTTAACCAAAGTGGGAAGGTAACATTTAGAGTCAGTAGACGCAGCATCTATCTAGTAATTGGCAACTCTCTAATTCTGTTGCAAAGCAAATAGGGATTTACTCTAACGAGTGCATGGAATTAGAAGAGAGGGAAATAGTAGAGCAGTCAACTCTTGCTGTTAAAAAAGTGCCGAACCGTTTTAATCGAGAAAGTCAATAATGTGTGGCGTAATATGCGCAAGGACGTGAACATGAACAGTGAATATCTATCTATCTCTCTATCTATATAGCGTCTTACAACTTTTGACTTGGACATGGACACGACATTGAGACAAGGGCTGGAGAAAGGAAGAGAGGAAAGAAGAAACGTTAGGTATAAACGTCGAGTGACTTAAGTGCAAGTAGATATAAGTGAAAGCAAAGGGGACGCAATTTGAGTTTTTCGCTTTTTTCGTCTGATTTGGTGTGGCTTGGGCATCGGTGTGAAGTGAGAATGTGGAGCGTTCCGCGAATGCCAATGCGTCTCTCTCAATTTCTCTGTTGGCTCGTTTCAGGTTAAACTGAGCCTTCTTTCTCCACTGGACTTTCTTTCTCACTCTATTCCAGGACACACACACAGCACTCTCCACTCAATGCCATTCTAGTTACTTAGAATGCACGACTACTTGCCACATAGACTTGACTCACATTGCTCTTTTTCCGAAGAGCAGAGTCCGCACTGCACTATGAAGTAATATGAGCAAGAAGACCTAACTGCTTTCCCCAACACTATTTACCATTTACTAGACAGAGAGTCTTGCCTCTGCCTCGGCAGGGAAGGAAGGGACTGTCATCTATAAAATCACCAAGGCCAGCTCCCAAATATTTCACATAGCTAATACACGGGTATTACTCTATTACTTTATATATATCTATCTATTCTGTATATTAGTTTGGCCCTGTCATGCCATTGCTCGACTCACACATACACATACATGGAGACGACGGGAGTAATAGGAGAAGAAGAAGAGTGAAGCGGAGATCCGAGTGAATATCACATGAGAAGAGGAGGAGAGTGAGGATTTGAGTCGCCCGGGTCCTATCCACTGGATGTGATGCTAACGAGAAGTCGGGAACTATTGAACCATAAAGGCATTATGAATGGAGATTGGTCCGGAGCCATGATGCATGGGACAATGAAAAGTAAGAGAAGAATGTTCAAACTCCTTGTTTTGGCACTACTGGCAATTTTATGAGTGCAATCTATCACCCATAGAAAAGTTTAGTCCGAAAGCATGTGTCTACATCCCCGTATTACTTACATTACAATTCATGCAGACGAACCTACAGCTACACACATAAATATATTATACATACACATCATAATCCGAACACATCTAACTACATACACTCCCTCCCACGCCTTACAGCATCTCTCGTCGTGCGTGAGCAGATCACAAAACCTAACCTCTCTCCTCGCATAATATACAAATATATCATTCATAGCAATTCCAACCATGTGTCTTCATAGAAATTCCGATTCGCACACCTATCTATGGTATCGTATATTGATAGCGCTATGGACCAGTGAAAATAATTCTTCCTTTGGCTCTGGGATGCATGATGGAAAAATTGTGAAACACAATGGACAGATGAGATGAGAGGAATCTTCTTCTGATACAGCGAGCTGGAGAGAGTACAGTACAGAGATAGTCGCACCGCGGTGTCCAGTCTAGTGGGATCGATTATCCGGAAGAGCAGTTTCCTGAATTTTTCATAATAGTACAGGATACAGGTCAGCCGACATCGATATGCATGATAGCCGAGGACACACACGTGCAATAGCTTCTACTTCTCTCAACTTGCACTGCATTGGATTAGAGGAGTAGATTGGGAAAGGGAGATTGGATTGGAATAGTGTGGTGTGATGTGTCAGTGTCATTTTGACACGGAAACTATCCTCTGCTCCACACCGCAACAAGAGCTGAGCGACAACAAAAGGAAAAAGCTGGAGAGAGCATACCACCCAGAGCCTTCTTTTCCCATCCTTCTATTCTTTCTCACTTAAGGAAACTGTCAGGGAGAAATAAGCTTAAAGCAACCAGAAACCAAGTAAGTCATTTCTGACAAGCCACAAAAGAACGGGAAGACACCCCACTGGATGTTTATACTCAAATTTTGCACGCCATCAATTTCAACGCATCATAAATTTCTCAGTGTGATTAAGATTTTAAATTTGTGCCAGAGCCGACACTTGTGAGTTGACTAACATCTAATCAAATTCCATCTATGCTAATACCATTACCTTATATAACATTAATACTCTTACCTTTGGCGGTGGAGAGACGGAATGCTATTATTACATAACCTTTGATGTCATATTAATAGACACCTTAGCTCATATACTTATACTTTACACATCATTCATATCACATTCATAAAACTGCACAGGCGGCTACTACAGTGCACGACTTTGCTAATATATTCCATCAAACGACACATTTGTCCTGAGAGAACAAGACTTTGGGAAGTAAATACATTCTGTAGTAGCTGTATATGCACGAGACGTGAGTATATAGATGGAGTCAGCAAAAATTACCTGTTATACTTAATTTAAAAGAGAGGAAGGGAGAAAAAAGTTTTGCGAGAGAGAAGTAGAGAAAGCGAGAGTGTGTCGACTAGGCGAATATAAATGATTAGCAATAGAATGTTTATCTCCTCGGAGAATTGCTTTCACATTGCCATAACTCAAGTGGGGAGAGTGGCAAAGGAGTCTCATGACTCGGCATATAATTGGCGTAAAACTTTCGTTAAATTGCTCAAGTCGTTTCATTGAACGTGTCGACTCTTTAGAATAGTTTCATAGGCTAGGCCATTTAATCCCCAATTTATCGATTTCTGATAACCCATTTTCAGAAGGAACAAAGGCAATAGATCTTGGAAATTTTTATCTGGTTCGCCAGTACTCTTTGTCTTTCGTCCCCGCCTCTTTTCCCCAATAACCCATAAAGATGAGCCGATGGTTGAGTCACTACTACTGTTCTGTACTCGTAGTACATATCTTGGGATTATATGTGTAGTATTGCATGTTTTTCTGTGTATCTCTCTATCTGACTCCTCTTTGTATCCGTAATGGAGTAGTAGAAATAGAAGCCCTAAAACAGGGGCACAACCTACAACTGAGTGAATGGAAGGAGCGCGGGGAAAGAAAAAACTCTTTGACGCCAACAAGACATCCATGAATGTATCTCTCTCCAAGGAGAAATTGGTGGAGCCGGAACCTTTGTGCGGCCAGGCTCTTGAGCCGAATGGACAGAGAGAGTTGCCGAACCGAGAATTACATTGATATTGCTATATTAGATACACATAGACATTGTATTGGGACTCCTCCTGCTACGCTTTCTCTTCTAACCATAAATTTATGTATTTGGAAAACGATGGATGGAATATCTAGTAAGGATAGAGAGAAGGAAACATAAGTAGAAATCTTTTTTCTTCGCTTTTCTTCACTCCCATTTTATATCACGCAACATTACATTAGATCCACTCTGCTACATTCTATGTACACTCACTCAGTCAGAAGTGCCTATAGATATAGAGGCCATAGTCCAATAATTCTGTAGTATAGCGACATAAATACATACAGCATAAATGTAACAAAGCTACCTAGCTGAAGCTTACTTAGCACAATAAGTAGTGAATAGACGTTTCCTTCCTTCCTCCCTTCCTTGCTTTCTCCTCCTCGTAGTAAGACTACGTAGGCTGGTATAAGGCAGGGCCTGATAGATTTCCCACCCAAATACCTCTACATATATGTACATGGTTGATGCCAAGGCTCTTTTACGTTCTTCTCCTACATTACATTACCTAACGTTTCATCGAGAAATTTTGTAGCTCTTGAATTGCTTCTTCACCAGTCTAAATTGCCTATAACTCCTCATTTTGGGCAGAAGGAAAACTCTTCCTTTCCACACTTTACTTTCCCTCTCATTTCCTTTACTTTCCCTCAATCCGTCCCAATCCTAATCCGAGTCTTCTCTCTCAGACAGTCACTTTCTCTCTCTCTCTTACTCAGTGTGTGTACTTTACAATTGTAGCTCTCTCCATAAGCATCTATTGCTTTCCTTCTACATTTCTTATGAAAGCATTTCAACGCACAGATATCAATACTATAAAACTGTAAGTAGTACTACAAGAAAAGCATACACAGCACGAGGGCACAAAACACATATGCCGTTGCCACCTATAAATGTGTGTAAATTTTATGGCTTCTTTTATCTATGGCTACCAAGAAGAAACATTGAACTTCTCTGCACTCCTGTACTAGTAGCCACCACTTTAACTGCCTAACGCAAACTAATGTACAACACAAATGTACCATAGTCAACCCGATGTCATTCATCTCATTCTACTCCCTTCTTACAGTATTATTTTAAATTACATACATAAAATCAGAATTGTCCTCCCTCTCCTTTCTCTTCCTTTTTTAAAATTCAACTCCTTTTATATCACGAGTATAATGGCTCAAGACTATTAACAGCTGAACACATCCTAATAACTTTCACTTATCCACGATTTACTATCCTTAGTGTACAGAATATACTCGTTTCAAATACTAAATACTTGGAATCACTACAATTAGTAAGATTAGTTTCTGACAAGCCAAATTAAAAGCAACTAATTTTCTAGGGCAAGGAATTGGGTTGGCAATTCCGTCATTTTCGGAGCTAGAAAATCCTTTGTCCTAAAAGATAGCATGAAATGCACTAGGGAGAACCTATGGAAGGACTCGACTCAACATCAACATCAACAATACAAATCGGATCGGAAGCCAAGCCAGGAAATCAATTTGGAGATTAGAGAAGAGAAGACTACTAGAGACACACGACTCTTTTGGTCTAGACGCATACAATAGTGGAACTAAGGTGATTTGTTTTCCCCGACCTAAAACCAACCAAGAGTCCTATAAATAACTGGAGAAAGGAAACAGAACTGTAATGAGGATAAGGAAATAAGAGCCCTATATATACTCCTATATTCCTTCCACTATTATATCAGCCGTTATAGACATTGTGCATTCCAAAAATTCTCTCTTACAATGTTGTCCTACTGAACTATTGTGTGTAGAATTACCAATGAAATGCCACAGTATAGAAAAAAAGTATACTGTAGTATATTGTGTTGTCCTGAGTCCTATGTATCTATTGATATTGGCACAAGGAAAACATAAGGATTGCAATTTTCGACATCTTTCCTCCTACACATTGTGCTGACTACAAAGAAATCACAATGGCATAAACTGTGAAAGTAACTAAAACCAAAAGTACAGAGAAATGAAGTGAAAGTAGGCCGGAGTGCCATCAAATCAAGCAACAAGAGACTAAGGATCTATGGAAAATTCTACATAATGGCTATTTTGTTCTCAACAGCCACTTTTACTACTACTGTCGTCAAAAGGGTCATCCACAAACCACACGCTTTTTTCCCTTTCTTTAAAAATTCTTTTCAAAAATAATTGAAAATACTACTTTTGTTTCACAACTCAACAAATGAATCCCACTATTTTTAGATGATCATAGACTGAACAGTTTTTTAAAAGCCCTTCAACTGTCATTTAAAGTCGTGCTACTTTGCGCAATATAATTAATTACTACAGAAGAGGTTACGACTACAATTTACATTGCATTGTCGTCATCATTTCAAAGAAAACGCTTTAATGATCACTATTTCACATCTAAAACAAACCATTAATTAGTATGTAAAGTATTTTGCATTGAAGGTCAAGACGCAAAGATGCACAATGCTGATGAAACAGCTGCGTGAATTTGGAGAAATCATTTTTCTATTTTTTAGGCTTGTGGGGATTCATTTCATTGACGATAATCTTATTATTAGGATTTAGATAAGCTCTATAGTCGTATTCACTTTTACATCAATGAAAGTTGTCATAATAAGTTTGCAATAGCAATTCATAAATATTTTTAAACTTTCCCAGTTTATAAAAATTCTGGCTTCTAATCGGCTGGCATTTGCATAATCCCTCTTTTAAAACAAATACTATTTAAGGTTGGCTTCATTTTATCCAAGTTTCTTATAATTTATGCTGAGGGAAATGCATGAGTGAGTCAGTAATCAGTAATTGAGAAAGACAATAATGGAATTAGGTTTGAAAACAAAGAAAAGTTGTGGTAGAACAATGCAGTTGTTATTAAAATTGACAAAGCAAAGTAATCCAAGGAAGGACAAGGCCTAGTTTTAAGTCATCTTGATAATCAACTGCATTGACTAGACTGGAGGAGCGTAGTTACAGATGTAATAGGAAACACATTAGAGAGCAAAATATAACAACAAAGAGACTGCAAATGAACTGAAGGGTGGTCTGATTTGGTTTGCAGAATTTCATGCTAGTCTGTCTGTAGTAGAAGGCATAGCTAGAGGGAGCTATGCCTATACACCCAGGACAAGACGAAGAATACAAAGCTAAAAGTAAAAAGAGTGAAAGACGCCAAAAGAAAGTTAAACAAAGGGAGAGAGCCTACTTAGTAAAAGCTTTGAACAAGCTTTGGTTCGTCGTCTACGTAAAGAGAGACAGGCATAGTGAGGAGGATAGGGACGATGGAGGTTGCTGAAGAGAACAAAACAGTGTTCGAGCGAGTCAAGTGCAACTAAAGAGGAAAACAAGACATGAAATACAATACAACACAATACGGCCTCCTCATCTCTCCTCTTCACTGGTTATACCTCCTTTGCCTAATGGAAATTTGATCGCTCAGCCTTTCCCTTTGTAAAACTTTCTCTTTTGCTTTCTCTCGACGTTTTAACACAATTTCTATAATTTGAATGTAAACTTAAGACTCTCCACACTACAAAAAACACTGAACTTCTGTTTTCTGCGTTTACTTTTAACATTTTGGTCAATTTACTTTCGTTAAAACATGTTCTACATAAATTAAGGCTAAAAGGTTTGTCAACTTCTCGATCGGCTCCTCTAGTACATCTGACTCCTTCAATAATTTTAAATACACTTCCCATACATGACCCACTTTGTTGCAACTACTTTCACTTTCACTTCAATGCCAAAATGTTAAAATGTCTACATGCTTAGAGCTCAAGAAAAATTAACGCATCAGGGCATGGTAGTTGTAAAATGTTTTTAAAAAAACTTCTCACAACAGTAGCATGGAATAGCTAGAAGAACATTAAAAGATGCAGTAATTTCTTTCCTACGATAAATAACATGGTTTACTTTCTCTCAGCATCTAGCCTTTGAGACTAATGAAATGAAAATACTTTGTGCACTTTCTCCAGCCTCTCCGAGTCAGGGAAGATAAGTACTAACGCAAGTCAAAAGAGCCTCTGATAATAAAAATATGACTGCGCCCTACGTATCTACTATAACTAGGCTAGCTTATCTTGTAAATTCCATCTAATACTAAGTCCCTCTATATATATGGAAAGGGATTATAGGTAGGGAAGACCACGGCTAATTACGCTCAGGGGTTGTATTCGTTAAACGGAGCGTAAAACTAATGAAGCTGCGTGGCATACTATTAGAGATATCTTCAATAGTTTCCAAGAGAAATACATTCCATGCGTACGCTTGATTAAGTAAACTACCCGAGGCACTTCATCTCAACTTCAATGAGAAAACTCCCCGGCTATGTTTTCTCCTTCGTTTCACACATTCTCAATCTTCAATACGGTTAACATTGTATTGCACGGCTTAGTGTTGTGAAACTTAACACGAGCTAAGCTCTATTAGAAATTACAGACAGCCCTTTACGCCACACTATCAAATGGAGCTACCTACAAAATATAGCTAACTACTATAACCATAGGGTTTGAAATTTCTGTAGACATTATAGCTACTATTCTCCATTCTCCCTCTCCCCAATGTTCTTTGACTTAATACAAAAAACAAAAATTGTTACCTTATTAATATATTTCTAAGTATAACTGAGCAATTGGCAATTATCAAAGTCACCATTAAGTTTTCATTATTAGCTTCCCCGGATAAGGCCCGGTGCAATAATCTGCAACAAAGTTGGATTTGTCTTTTAGTTTGTTACACGGGTGTATTACCAAAGCTATTTGTATGCAAAAAAAGTAGCAGTAATCCATTTCTGTGCCTTCATTATGTTCATCTTACATAACCCAAACCTCTAAATGAAATATAAAACGACTATATAGGACCATTGTTAAATGTAAAGTTTATTATTTGTTCCTTATCATTAACTTTGAATCTATGATTCTAAATAGTAAACATATTATGCGCGTTCAAAACAATTCCAGAGAATTTCGATCAAAATACCTCAAGCTGATTAGCAAACTGCGCTGTTGCATTTTCTCTTATTAAATACGAGAGACAATTCCAAATAGTAAACATATTATGCGCGTTCAAAACAATTCCAGAGAATTTCGATCAAAATACCTCAAGCTGATTAGCAAACTGCGCTGTTGCATTTTCTCTTATTAAATATGAGAGACAGTTCCAATTGTTTTCTATTATATAACTCTCTTTGCATAGGCTGTAGGCACAATGAACCAGATATGCATGTTCATTACATTATGAGTACGAACGCAGCGGAATCTGGTTTCGTCTTGTTTATCATTAGTATTTCATATTATATACAGATTTAAGTAATATCATGATTAACAAACTAGCTATTCATTTGTATGATACACAAACAAACATGCAGACTTAATAACATGTCAGATACATATCTAGAAATAAACACAAGTATGTAGAATAATTCAGTCTCCACCCTTGAGTAAGAATAATAAGATATCCAAATTCATATGTGAAACCAGCCAGTTGTCAATTGTCTAACCAATCCAAGATGTTTCGTGATTAGAACGTTATAAAAAGATTATAATTTTTTAAGGTGTGCCGGTGTGCGTAACATTTATTCGAAATGCAAACATCCAAATCGAACGACAACAAAAAGCTGTTCTAATTGTAATAAGAATGCCACAAACAATTAAATATTCATCAGCAATATTTGTGTATCATCATTAATAGTAGATTGAAGAGGTTAAAACTACGGTTGTGTATATCGTACAATATAAAACGATCTAATTTTATTACATATAATACGTTTTGGCCAATTTATGTTTAATATCAATGTAAATACTTAAAACATACGTTATATCTGGGGCAGGAAGACAAGCATCCTTATGTATTAAGATGCTGCTAGGATGTGCTGCTATACTAATGTAATTTGTCCTATAAAATCCGTTTTGAAGGAGTTAGTCTGCCAACTGTCTCAGATCGAAACACACTATAATATTTATAAGTTGCATTCAAAGCCTCTGCAGTCGCTGTACGTGACACCATTAATATGAGATTTGATGTCATATTAGTCCAATTTTTTTATAAAGTAAAACTTTATTGTGTGCATAGATGTGGGAGGAGGAAAAATAAAGTAGCTTAAGTAGAAAATAAGTTTGCACAAAATATCATGTATCCAATACAGCACACTCCAACGAGATACATATTGACTTTCGCATCAAGAGCTTTTCATAGAATTTTTCACGACGAAAGGCCTCCACCAAAATACTGAATCGTGTCATTGACAACTGAATATACACCACAGACAACACAGGCGTCGTTACAAGCAAACGTCTTATTTCAGAAAATGTTTTACTGAAAAAAACTGGTTTCGGAAACAGACAAATACCCGAAAGACGAGATAAGGCTTAGTTTAGGTCACCAAAATATGTCCAGAGAAACACTCACCTGTAAATAAAAAAGGACACACATTAGTATGATCAGGATTACAAAATAATTAATTATATCATACAAAACTTTTATTGACCAAATGACCCCTGCTTTTCTATTTTGCTGTTTTCTATTCCGTTAAATCTAAACTGAAAGTAATCCTTACCAAGACAGAAAAAATAATTACATCAATTATTTCCATTCTTAGTTCACGTACATGTATTCGACCATGATATTGTTATTAGGGGTTCAAAATGTTTCTATTTTGGTAGTTTCCTTTATAGAACATGTCGTCTTTGAGCGTAAATAGATGATAAGGAACTGGGCGGAGGATAGAAGCGAGAAAGTCGAAGTCGGGCCGAAGAAAGAGTAAAAGTTATCTCCGCTTGGTTAGAAATGAGATGGGAGAGAAAGAAATAATATTGAAAAAGTCGTCAGAACATGAGTTTAGTCAGTCAAGTGAGAATTCCGGCTGTTTGCGAGTGGAGTGAGTGAGTTGCAATGCGAGCGTAGCCGCTCTCTCCTCCCGTCTTGTCTCCGCAGAGATAAAGAGGAGAAGCTGAAGCTCAGTGAGATGAGTTAGTCCTTAGCCTATCTCCCACTTCCCACCTAACTTTACTTTCCTTTCCATCTTTGGTCTGGGACCGTTGATATAAAACAAAACTTTTCAACTCCACTCCAACACTTTCACCGGAGAAAGGAGAAAAAAACTAAATGAATGTTTGGCGTAGATAGTTTTCTGCGGTGGATTTTCGCCCTGGGTTGATTTCCCTGTTCTAAATGTATTCTTTTCTTTCCTCTTCATAAGTAGAGGAGGAATAGCTACAGATAGATAACTTTTCCACTCTTCCGTCTTCCCTCTACTCCATTCCACTACTGTGTCTAAGTAAGTCTACTCTCAAGATAGTCGGCTTTAACAATAAGTAAATATCCTTATGTACATTCCCCTCTCTTCGCTTCACTCATACTTGCTAAGCATGAATTTACTGAATATCAAAAAAATATACATTCTACATAAGGAGCTAGAAAAGAAGGAACCTTTTTTATTTTCATACCGACCGAGTATCTATCTCTGTTCTGCTTTCTCCGCATATACTTACGAAACTACCTAACGAATGTTCTTATCGACCGTTTCTTGCTTTTGCAATACAAAAGTACACATTGCTGAAGGTATAAGGACATAGCTAATGTAATGTACTGTACTGTAAGATGTAACGTACAAGTTTTGCATTTTACAGTGAAACTGCAATATAAGACAGATAAGTATTAGAGACGCAGGTATATATATCAATAATATATATTCCTACCTATACATTCACATGCGTATATATTTGTAGCACCCGTTTTCCCCATGACTTTCACTCTAGCATCATAAAAATTTGATCAGTACAACTGCGAATATTTTTCTGTGCTCACACAGTAGATATACCTTTGTGCATTTCAAAAATTTCCCATTCGCTAGCGGTACCTGCAGAAAATCGAGAGCTCATACATAAAATCTACATATCAAAATTACGTACACAGTCATGAAAGTAGGAGGACCTACTTATTTCACTCTTGCATACCTCACATTGACATTACACGCATTCCCCCTTCCCGTGTTCTTTGTTTTGTTATCAAAAATTATGTTTTTGGCAGAAATGGACTATCTAAATGTAAAATATACTTATTGCACATTTGATCATCTATTCAAAAACATGATGTTAAAAACTGAAACATAGAGTGAAGCTAGGAATATGCCTTTTCTTGCGCATATCAAGTAAGAGAAAATATTTTCACAATCCAATTGTTATACACAGAGAAAGAGACACGCATCAGTGAAATGTAAATAGAAATTTTCTGCAGCTAACTGTTCTACTGCCTAAGGATGAAATACACTGAACATGATATAAGTTCGGCTTACATTCTTTGCAAATTGATTGTCCTGAAATTGATAGAATACTGCAGTAAGATGCTAATAATGTATTTATAGTAGAGTCGGGGAGTTAAGAGTAAGTTCGCTTTGTAATAAGTGCGTGCAGCCTGAAGTGCCCTTCCTGCTTCAACTAGCAATAAGGAAAGAAACATCACTCGGCTGATATATGAGATGCTAAGCCAGAAATACTCCTGTCTGCAATAAGATTGAATTTGAATATTGTAGATCGGATTGGAAAGAAGAATCTGGGAAGAGATCACATGCCCTCCCATCACGTCACTACATACTTTCTTGATTATAAACACTCGAAAGATGCTAAAGATTCAAAAAGAGTGAAGCCAAAGAAAGCCCATTACATATCAAGAGCACTACTCCTCTCAATCCAATTTCACTCAAGCTCCCGAAAGATTGCCTTCCTTTTGCATTTCCTACCATTGCCTCTGCAGCTAACAAAAACCGTCTCTTTCCTTTCCCGTTCCACCAAATATGTGTTTCTCAAGTGCGAACAGAGGAGTACTATCCTTCGAGAGGGATTTTATTAATTTCTTAATATCCCATTCGTCATTTTCACATTGAGAGCAAGTAATTTAGAACAGGATGGAGAAGTTAGAATAAGAAAACCAAAAGCGAGAGACGAACTTGATCATTGAACGGGAGTCATTCTACTAATAATCCACATCAGTGTATATCTCACTAGTCACTACCAAGGCCTATAACAATTTTAGATATTTAGAAATCCATATTTCCTTTTCCGCGCCTCAGCTCCACTGCAGCGTTGTCAGCACTTGTTTTACTGCTTCACTACCCACTTCAGCTTTTACTGAATGCACTTCCATATTGTTAATTTTGCGATGTTTCAAATATTTCATTTTCAGAAAAATGTACCAAAAAATGACCATGTAAGTCTCTTGTCCAGATATTAAAAATTAAGATATTTTTATTATTACATAGGTATGGGGAGTATATCAGATCAATAAATACAAAAGTTATTAGATATATAGCCGTAGCAGTAATAACATCTGAATGCAGCATATTAAGGTTGTCCCGTTGTCGAGTTGAGTGGTTGACAAATGTTTAAAGTATCCTTGACTGTGTGCTGTAAATACACACACAATTCAAATGTTGGCTTTCTAGCTCGAAGATTGCCTAAGGAAATATCCCCTGTGACGAGTAAAAACGGACGAAGTCGTGTCAAAGCTCATTCGAAAGAGGGCAGATTTATTTAGGCAATATAGGAGAAAATTTTATAAATTCTGGATTAAAAGAAATTTTTAAATTCGACGGAATTTTTTATGTAAATTCCTATTTAAACTTTTCTTTCAAAAATTCATTTTTATGTTAAAAATTCTCTTAGGTACATAATCTAAAATCCCCCTCCATGTAGTCGTCTCATAGAGAAAAAAAATGGAGATTCTGACCTAGTATTGTCACATTTAGCTGACGACCTCAACTCGTGGCCGTTCATGACAACCTTAAATAGAACACATTTGCGCAAACAAGCATTGATTAGATATGAAAGAATGAAGAATAAAGATTACATTACATCAATGCAATTAGCAAATGCTATCTCGCTATTTGATCTTTCTTCGAATATCATTCCCATACACATTACCAACTTTGATGAAGACATTAGGTTAGGTATCTGGTAGGGAATCTACTTTTCCTAGATAAATTGGACTGTCTATAAAATGAGCCTTATAAAGCTTCAGAATACTTTATAATTGTAGTGATTGATATTGATATGATAATTGATAGTTACATAGTCAAAGTTCAAAATGATCGCAAACCACAAAGTAGGTATGTAATTAGATATTATGGACAAATGATCCATGTATTGGAGCTCGTGTGTGTTTTCACTGAAAAGGGAACGCATGTTCAATTAGTAGGTAAGTAAGTAAATTCTATGCTCTGTAATATCATCCATCAAGCTCCCAGTCTGACATCTGACTCAAAGTCTGGCGAATATCGAAGTCTTTTCAAGTCTCGATCTTCGCTAAGTTTTAATAGGAAGTGAAAGCGGAATAACTAGAGTTCGACAAGACCTGACAGGACAGAAAGGTAGAGTAAATGCCAAAGAGAAAGCGACTCGACTTAAACTAAGTTGACTAGCATTGAATTGAACGAGAGATTTATTGGTTAATATACCTCGACTTTTTCTCATCTCGTCTCTTTCCATCTAACTCAAAGAACATACGCTCTCCTTCCAGCACTGAAAGTAATTTAATGTATCTATCTACATAGCTAAGACCTGGCATGCATGAAAAACTGTACCAATAATAATCAATATAATTCCATATAGCACTATTACCAGTTCATACTTATGGGAGCTTTTGTTTAAGGAATTTTCCCGTTGGCAATCATCGTCTACAATATTTAGGAACAAATTAAAATGTGTCCCTTTATTATCTACAGAAGAACACAACGAATTTTTCGCTATCTCTATATCCAATGCATTAAATAGTTACTAAATTCCGTAGTCGCCCGTTCCCAGATCCCAGAAACGGAAAATGTATATCCGTGAGAAACTATATTAATGTACTATATAACTCTAGTCCTAATCGGTAACACCGTACCTATTTATTTATATCTAGTGTAACTGTA
>JABASI010000990.1:0-29524 GCA_019776505.1 Tomocerus nigrus
AATTACAAACTCATTCAGAAAATCAATTCCTTCATTCCAACCCAAAAATCCAATCATTGAAACAAATATATCATTAACAAATGCAATTCTCCAGCACTTCAACCCTTTAAACAACAATTCCCACATTACAAATCCCCTTAATTAACAAATCACGCTTAGAAATTCGCAATAAACATTACAGAAACAAGAAAACTCCGAAGTCCATGCAATTATTTTCTTTTTCAACCAATCCTTGACGTTTTTACATAGCATTATCCCATTATTTGCAATTTGCATGGAACAATTTTCCATTTTGCAAATTGCCAAAACACATAAGAATCGTTAATTTATAAATTCTGATGAACTTACCAGAGTAATCCATATTGGAGCTGGCTACCGAGGAAATATCACTAGCACCGTCGTCAAAATTCCTTCTTCTGGAAATCAAACCTGGAGGAAGGGAGCCAGGCCCTGTGTACAAGAAATGAATCAACTTGGGTGTTCAAGCTCAAGAGCTCCACTGTGGTAAAAACTGATTCACAGTAGAGCGAGAAAGATTAATTAAGTGCTCCCAATTATCAAGCAAGGTGAAAGCTATTAAAAAAGTTACAGTCAGACAGAACGGAAAGGATGAAGTCCGCTAAGTAGTTCTCTACACGTTACATTTTACATTACTTAGATATGGTTTGAAAAGAGAAAAGAGAAAGAGAGAGAGAGAGAGAGAAAGAAAAGAGAGGTGATGTTAAATAATTGATGTGTACATACAGGCCCGACAATGTTTACCAGAGCCAGACGGAGATGGAAGCGAACAGGAAGGCTGCGTAGCACTAGCACCACGGACCACTTTCGTTATTCTAGAAGGCGAGGGAGATCGACGCTGTGGCGGAGAACAAGTACCTACTCCCGAATCCGAATCTCTATGGCCTCCACCGCTATTCACTTCTGTGTCAAGCCCTGGCACAAGCAACGAATCACAAGCCATTGGCATAATTGCAAAAGTTAAAAACGACATAAAAGGCAAAATCATTTCACTTCCTACCAAAATCCAACGGAATATAATAATGTACAAGATATTTACAAAAGAGTCGCTACTCGGATTATGAGTAAGATGCTAATTCACCACCAACCTATAGTCTACCTACGCTATAATAATATTTCCCCCTTTTACCCACTAGCTACTTACTTACTTGACACTCTTTTAGACCATAACCAAAGAAAATCAAAGAGTTCTACCGATAGTTATGCTTTAGTTATTAAATTCCCAATTAGTAGTGCCACTACATTCCCATGTTATTGATAATTCATTTCATACAATACGTGACTACTGTGATAATAGCCAATGATTCCCGATAGTTCTACTCTAACCCACATTAAGTGCTAAACTATGTTCACCCCAACTATAATAACCAACCTACAATACACTAATAATGTCTATTACCATCCTAATTACCTTGACTTTGATATTACCTACATATATCTACACTACGTGAAATTGTAACAGCAACTTAAATAAAAAGCTCCAACTGGAAAACTGGATTCTACTTACTATATAGGTGAGGGAGAGAGAGAGAGTTAGTTTTCTACTAATAACCAAAGCCCCACTACGTGCTCGGTGCTTCTAGTCATCAAATGCAGATTTCATTATCTTTGCTCACGATCTTCAAGCTTTAATAGTCAGACTCGTCGACTCTTATTTTAGGCACACGAATCAAATGGCAAAAGAAGGAACACAAACAAAAGCACATGCCCATGCGAAGCCAAAGTAAAAGTGAAACCGAAACAGAAAAAAACGGACGAAACCATCCAACTGAAGCCTTGACCCCTTTACTTTAACCAAAACCGATAAAAGTCCAGAGTGATACTTTTTCATTGATTTGCATTTCACACCACCACTCTTTCATTTATATATAGATCAACATAAACAGATATCCTCAATATCTACTAACTTGACTATTAGAAAAAGAGGAAACGGAAAGAGTGAAAGTTTTCCACCAGAGAAAACACGACCAACCAACACCGACCAACACCTCGAGCAAAAAAACTAGTTTAAATAAATAAAAAATTCCTTCCAATAAATCCGAGAATTATTGGGCTCAAGGTGCAACTGACCATCAAGAAGGGACGAAGTTGAATTTCCACGGGGTGCAAAAGAGTCTTGCGAACTCAAATAACTATCCCGTCGGGATCGAACTTAAAGGGAAAATTAGAAATTGTTATTTCACTCCACTTTTTTGACAGTACAGATAATTATTATTTCTCCAAACTCATATCATAACCATTCTGGTTAAGATCTAAGGAGAAAATAAACGAGTTTAGCCATTCGCAAATATTATTCGAGTTGAGCAGGACAAAAGCCTTGAGGAGGAATGCATTTTTTTTTCATTTACAATCCCATGAAAACAATAATCCGCAATAACACTTTACATAAAACACTTTTAAGCGACGAGATGTACTCTCATCTCTTGAGCTTAACAGCTTAAATGCATTTGCAAAATGAAGAAGATTAAATTAGCACACTTAAGTCATGATTTAAGCTCAACCTTTGTCCAAGTCTCAACTCGACCTTGAAAATTGCATGAGAGCAATTATCATCTAGTTAAATAAACATTAACGTTGTACTGTACAGACACAGTCTCACAAAAAGCCAACATTAACAGAAGGCGAGCGAACGGCAAGAATAAATATTTTCTTTAGAGATTAGTTCATATATTATTTTAGTGTGTTGGGATAGAGTCGTTTGAGGTTACCTTCTAAACGAGACGTTGAAAGATCTCGAGTGCGGGACCTTCGGTCATACGCGACACTTGTTGGTCGTCGTCTATTGTCTTTTCATAATTAAAACAAGTAAAAATAATAAACATAAATTCTAATGCAAACAAAAATCATGCCATACACGTTCACTTACATTAAAAAGTTAGACAAGATTATAATTATCATTATGTATAGATTACATTATTGCATGCGCTCTTCGTGCAAGCAAAAACATAACATCTCCTTTCATTTCAAATATCCCTAGATATTTTACTATGTACTATTAAGTATTCATCTAGAGAGATAGCTTGGTAATTAATTATATAATAAATATACAAATATTAAATAAAATAGGATATTTTTTCATTAACATTTTCGGACCACTAGCTATCTATACATTTATCATACAGAGAGCGCAGTAATTTATATACTACGTAATAGTAGCAACAAGTAATAGCTGGAGTATAAAAAATATTGGAATACACATCATTACAGCCAAGTAGATAGCTAATTACGATGAGGAATATATTTCTCTAATAGGATGAGAATGTAATAAAGAGTATCGCAAAAAAGGAATCAAGAACACAATTCCAAACATACCTTGGTTAAGCGAAGAAGTCGACCCCCATGGATCTCTTGACACACTAGCACTTCGACTTCCTCCGCCTGCTTCTACCGCAAATCATGCCACACAAAATAATACGTTGCAAATGAAAACATGGTAGTCACTCAATCCAAAATAAAAATACAAAAGCACAATCCACTCACAATCAGACTAAAAATTATAACTTTCCTACTGCTGGCTAAACATAATGAGAGAGAGAGAGAGAGAGAGTCGGTATCTCTATACTAATAAATCCGTTTAAATCATAATATAACTCTGGATCAACTACAATTGCCTCTACTAATTGGAAAACTTGTTGGAAATTGAACTATCAATATCTTAGACTTAGAACGGACTATTTTGAATATTACAAATATTGACAATTTCAGAAAAAAACTACGATTTCCCTTATTCCTACCTGAGTAAAGGGTATTTGACGAACCTCGTTTACCGTACGATCTTGCAAGGCTAGTACTGGAATTTTGGCTATCACTGCGACGCAACCCGCCTAAAATACACAACGACATTTTTAAATTCATCCTTTTATAATTTAAAAATAAGAATCGGGTAACTGTTTAAGTGTTTATTGGGCATACTCTTTTGACCATAACTATTAGCACCAGAATCCACATCAGACAAGTGGATAGTCTTTGGTCGAGGTCGAGGGCCGACACTTGAGCCTGACTTAGGACGCATAAATTTCTTCGTACTACTCTCCTGGACTTCCCAACCTTTCCCATTCTGAAATTTACGATCAAATCAATAAATAAAGTCTTCAAACCACAAACTACTGTTGATTTTTACCTCTTTTTCCAATTCTTCTTGCTTCTTCATACGATAAGACTCAAGAATGGCTTGTTTCCTGGCTTTTTCATCTTCTCGTTTCCTTTCTTTCTGTTCTTGCTTTGCAGCTTCTTCCTCCTTTTTTCGTTGCATCTCCATCTCTTTAATTCTACGTGACTCTTCCGCTTGTTGTTGTCTTTTCAATGACTGTAACATTATTCGTTCCTTCTTTTTCTCCATTAAATCAAGCTCATCCTGCGTCAAATTAACAATTATTATCTAAGCACAACTACATTTTACACAAACAACTAAACCAAAATATTTTAAAAGCAAAATAAATAATTCACTTTCGCAAGAATAGAGTAGAGAAAGTATTACCGAGTCGAGCATGGGTTTTTCATCGATGACAAGTTCTCCCGCTGGTTTATTATCGCCTCCAGAATAGCCTCCATCAGAATCATCCCTGTGATGATGTCGTTCATAGCCAATATCCATATCGTCATCTTCATCTGCAGGAATAGGCACATGATCGACAATGGACTGAATATACTCTTGTGTGATATCCCGACGTTGCATGTTGTTCGGTGTGCCGTATGATCTGCCTGTGCTTCCGTCTCGGCGTTTCGTTGGGGATTTCGTTCGGAGAGGAGGTTTCGGTCTTTTAGGTCCTTCATTGTCCAATGGAATATAAAACCCTCTTTCGTTCAATGAAGGATTCTCGTCTGAAGAAGTCAATGAAGTTTCTATTCCCAAATAAACAATATCAATATTACCAAATACGAAACACGTTTACAAAGTCTGAAGATTCAAAGAGTGTGTAATTACCGTGTATATTATCGTTATTAAATAGTCGATGGGCGGCAGGTCTGGGAGGGGATCCACTGTCGGGTGTAATTCTGTAAGTCTTCGAGCCAGAGGTAATATGATGAAGAGATGACTTTTTACTTGATATGGATGCCATTTCATTCGACGTGGGCGCCGCTTCATCCTGTACAAAAGAAACAGACTGCGGTTCCATATCGTCTGGCGGAGGAGTGGGAAGGGGAGCGTGGTAAGCAGTGCTTCTGGACTGTCGAGGTGGAGGAGTCGGTCTTTCTTCCCGCTCTCTTTCCATCTCGTCCCTACACAAAAAATCAACAGTCAGCATAACTATATAAATAAACATTTTTGTTTAACTGCTAACCAAGAATTGCACATTAAGTAGGTAATTGACTTGCAAATTACGTTCCAAAGTACCTAATTGAATTACAAATTACTTCTCATTTTCTACAAATTACAACTCTATTAACTTCACAAATACCATGGGTTTTCACAGATATTAGCTAGTAAAAAATTACATTGTAGAGTAATAGAAATTCTTGGGTTTATAATCATTAATTACAAATTACAAAAAATAGAAATAATATTCCCATTTAGCCGCGAATTATTATAATTAATGCATTTTGGGACAATGTAGTAGAATTTATTCCCTGATGTGCAAGGAATTTTAATTGCAATTACAGTTGCAAATCTAAATGAATGTCTTACATTTGTTTATTGAACAGTCGGTTCCCTTGTGTGTCGGCATTGGAATGAAGTCTGAAAGAATTATTTCCTCCATTATTGAAGCTAACATTATTTGCACTTGATGCAGAGGCGGGTCTATTGGGGACAGATGGTTTCGGAGATGCGGTATACGTCGCCGTAGAATTGCGGGAATCTCCGTTGTACACAGTCCGTTGTTCTTGGGATGCGGGTCCGGAGTCATTATAAGGTTTAGGCGGTCCCCACTGTGACCTGCCCGGCGTCTGACCGCTGTGAATAGTCCACGTTTTTCTTTTCGTCGTGTCACTCCCACCAGCACCGGAACTATTTGAGGGAGGATCCCCATGTAAAAAGAATTGTCGTTGTATTTGCTCTTGTATGGCCAATCTACTAATGTCAGACTCCAACTCTGTCAAGCTAGTATCCATCCTTAAAATATCAGGGTGAAATAATAAGACAGAATCAACAACAAAGCAATTTTACCTACGGTAATTACCGCAAAAAAACAAAATCAACTACTACTGCTAAACTAATAAACTACAAGCTAAATAATCACATACTAACAACTATTAATAAAAAAGACACAATAATTAGAGTAATGGAAGAAGACGATTAAGAAAAATTATGTTACTTCGCCAAAGACCGCTGATAGGTTTCCAAGTCCATATTTTCAATTTCGGGAGTTCGGCACGGCTCTTCAGTCTTTGTTAACCATTTATTTTCCAAGTCCTAAATTGAAACAGAATGTAAATACTTTGCTATAGGCACGATAAGAACATAAATTCTTCCAAAATTATAAGCACTGGTTAAAAAACCTAGAATGCATTAGAGACAGAAGAGGATTCTGTGATGAAAAGGAGAAAACGTTCAAATAAAATGAACTTGGGTTATAGTTATAATAACATTAATTTTTCAATTTTCATTATTCTATTTTCAAACTTACGTTTTTACACCAGTACCGATCAGATAAAAATAAAAAAAGCTTTGAAAAGTAGACTAAAACAACCTAAAACAACTGAACAAGACAATAAGAAAACGAAAAGCATATAATATTTTATTGTACTGTTCTGTATGAAGGAAAAAAACAAAAAATGGTAGCAACAATACTAAGCAAACCTTAAGCGATAGCTGTTTTTTCCGGGCGTTGAGCTCAAGCGCGTTTCCGCCACCCTTGCCCGTAGTACCAGTACCACTGCTCGGTTCAGTATTTTTCCCCTTTTATGTCAGACAGAAGAGAGTACGTTGAAAATTTAGATTTTCCGTTGGACCAAGCAGAGTCGCAAGTCGCAACATTACATTAGACAAGTTAGTACATTACATTTATAATATTTTAATTGAGAATGTCAAAGTAGATGATACAAAGACACTATAAGCCCCGCTAAAGCTTTAAAAAAGTTAATTGTCCTTACTTTGTTGATGGCTTTAAGGTAAGCAGCCTTGCTCAATTTGAACTGCTGTTTGGAGGCGACATTTTCCATGCGCCCCTTCTCCATTTCAATTCGTTTTCGTTTATCCTCAAGTTTCTGTCGGATGGCGGCCAATTGGGAGGCAATGTCATCAGTGTCCAAATCCTCGGACAGAAACTCATCATCAGGAATTGACTGATTATGGTGAGAGGGAACGGGTGGCGGGGTATGTTGTGGCGGTGGTTGCGAGGAACTATTGTAGTACGACGCTGATCGTGGCGGGGCAGGCATCGTGTGATATTCTACCGGTACTTGTCGAGATCTGTCTCCCCACCCGTTATTATTATTCGTATGATAACTATTCGTATTGCTACTGTTCGCACTCCCGCCGCCGCTCCCTCCGCCGCTCGGACTATTTTGAAGGTAAACTATATTCACTGGTTTATTTTGGAGATCCGACAGTCGGGACAAATTGGTCATGCTTGTGCTTCTCATTGGTGGTTCTGTAAATAGATCAAGGTATCACATTAGTCTACTTTCTCACATACATCTTACTTATTCTTCTTCCAACAAATTCCTCCTGCACTCTCTGCATTCGTTTCCACACAAGAACATTGCCGAGCATGCAAGTGCATATAATTAAGACATGAATAATTTAGAGATAAATATTTATAGTGTAGGTATTTATATTAATATCGAGCACTAGCCTCCAAATCCAGTCATGTCTCTATCATTCATAACGTACACAGTGACATTGCCACTATCCGGAGTCTGTTGTTGATTTGGTCTATACTGTTGTTGTTGTTGTTGTTGTTGCTGTTGTTGCTGCTGTGGAGAGTCAGCTTGGCGAGATTGAGTTTGAAATTGAGGTTGAAGAGGTTGAGTAAAGTTACCGCTAGCGTATTGATTCTGATCTTCTGTGTTATTTCTTCCGCGATCATACTGTTGTTGCTGGAGTCGGACCTGATCCCCTTGTACATTATTATCATCTGTGTCCGATGCATAATTAAATTTTTTCTTTCCGTAAAAAATAACTTCACTATCATCACTCGCACTACTTTTTGGAGGCTCTCTGCTACTACTACGATTCTGTTCATTAGGATTTTGGTTTTGATTTTGACTCTGTGTAGAAGGAGAATTATTATAATAGTCTGGTGGCTCTTGAGACGTCCCTCGTAGATAACGTACAGGGGAAGAGGAAGAATCCGTTACAATCGCCGGTGTCTTATCAGGGTTTCTCCCAATCGTAAATCTATTCAAGTTTTCTTGAGAACCTCCAAAGTTTTCAACTGTCAATTGAGAATCTGCCTCCGTTACGGAATTCCTTCTTGATCTTCGACCGGCATATGATGTTTTATTCGCGCTCCAATTGCTAGGTCGGCCAGCAGCATGAGGTTCTTCATTCTCAATCACGGATACATTACGTGACATGGACATTCGACTCGCGGGACTACTTCGCTCGTCCTGGGACGATGGGGAAACAGAACGAATCACTTGAGACAACGTTGGCACATTTCGGCCTCGGTGAACAACGAAATCCTCAGAATCCTCACTTGATCTTGAATGAGCATAGTACCTACAAACAAGTCATACAATAAATAAATTATCCCCCATTCAATTATTGATATTCACTTACATCGGCACACAAAACCAGAGCAAACGTGCATAAGCAAAGTTTTATTTCAAAATAAACAACGTCATAAGAAGCAATGACACTTTTCCCCTTGCCTTTGATCTTTATGGTTGGATCGATCAGAATGTGCTTTCTCATTGTAGTCCTGCGGTGTACCCGATCTTCTTACAGGCACCGACACAACAGAGGCATTCGATGGCGACTTTCTCCCACTTGGCGTCTCCCCAAATATATTTGTAGACGATTTTCGATTTCTCTCTTGTAAAGAATTTTGTCGCTTAGGGGTCGACGTAGCCGATTGTGATCTAGAACTCATGGCGTTTCGCTCTGTACCAAAAAAATACATCCCACATTAATTTAGCATTGTCAATATAAACAATGGATCCAATGTCTACAAAGATTAAAAAGACCAACCATTAAATGATTGATTAGATACAACAGTTACAATAAAACTATTTCAATTCATTAACATAATTTCTGCTGAGCACAACTGGATCATTATTATTAATGAATTGCTTGCTCCATTAATATATTACTACGACTACACACACCAACACACCAAAAAAATATGTCTCACTCTACACATCCACATCCCAAATCATCACACTACTACACTAATAAACACTACACAACTCTACATTATTTTCTACAAGTACACATTTCTTATAGAATATCCAAGTACACAACAACACTACTACAAAATCTATTTACAACTAGGTCAATTTTGTCAAGTGAAATGAAATAAACGAAATGCATAGTGACTGTCGCACCGTAACGTATTTCATTAACTGTCACTTGCAACAGAATAGTGCACACAGACAATATCATAACTGCATTGCAATTGCAAGTCAACCAACATGACGAAAATAAAACTTAACTCATAAGGAAAAACCTCATTTCAAATCATGTAATCGTATGATATGACACATACAAATAATATACACAGAAACTTATAGACAGCACAGAAAAGAAAAGAGATACAACAAAATACAATACAAAAAGGCAACCAAAACTAAACTAAACGAGATAAGAGAAATTATAAATAGAAGTAAGTAAATAGAACCCATCATAATAATAAATCTGGTACAATAATTTGTACTATATAACACATAGAGATAATATAACAGATAGATATACAACAAGTAAATATTTTTGACTTCCTATATTTAGTTATTTCATTTCATATGTCACAGTAATTGATTGCATCAGAGCTTGAACACAAAATTGAATTGATTGATTAAGGAGTCTCGTCGAACCTGAGGAAGCAGCAGAGGAAGAAGACGGATACGAATAAAGCGAAGGTCTTAGATCAGGAATAGTAATTGGGGATTGATGAATGAAACCTCTTCGCATCTGTACGCCTTCTGATGTCAACCCTTCACCACACAAATCAAGCTCCCCATCAAAGTCCATCACCAGGTCATTGTTAATTGCAATTTTAATACTACCTTACTAACTACCCTTGCACAACAACCTCAAACCAGTAGAGTAGAAGATGAAAGAGAAGAGAAATATCGAAATGGAAAATAGCCATATGTGAAAAAATAGAAAAGAGGATTAAAAGATGAAAGATCAGAGTCAAAGAATAGAACAAAAACAAATAGAGGAAGAATAGTACAAAATACAAATCAAAATACACATTGAGATTAGATACCATTTACCTAAGTAGGCGTAAAGTGTTGATTGTACTTTTTAATGTACATGTAATTGTAATTAATTTTTAAATACAGCAATACACTTTATAATATGCTCCTGAGCAATAGTGTTGAGTGTAGGTATAATTTTTCTATTAATAAATGTTAAGTAGTGAAGTCAGAAGTCAGTAAGTGTACTTTTGAGGTATGCTTTTATGCATACCTCATTCATACTTGTATATGTATAAGTAATTAAAAACTTAACAGGTTTGGCTAAGGTTTACAAAACTTTTTACCTACATCCCTTCGCAAATCCTGTACAGACAGAGAAGATTATTTTTCTGAAAAGTATAATGTTGCTATCGACTTGGTAGAACTTAGAGCGAGCGCAGTTCACTAAAAGGATCCTCTCTTATTAACATAATCATTAAAAACGTAACTGATAGAGGAAAAAGCAAAAACTAAAAGCCAGAGAGGCAGTATAAACGTAAAGTGAGTGTTTGTGTAAATGTGGCTAGACAAAATTTATTGCATACTTTACTATTACGATTGCGTCAATAGAATAAAGTGTTATATAGGAGCTTGAACTTGAATGGTTAATATTTATATTCAATATCATTATTATAATTTGTCACTTAAAAAACAGCAGAGGAGGCTAAGCCAAGTAAAGACTAGAGAGAGAGGGAGGTATGTTGTCATTGTATTTAACTTTGCAAGAGGAAGCGTTAATTTTTACGAAACATTTCCTTGTAGCTACATCAGAATGTTCTTTGTTACATTACATGACATTATAATTACAAATCAAACCCATTTCTACGTGAAGACAGAGCATATAGCCACTTGCAAACAACTTTGTATATAATAATAAGTAAGTAAGTACATTGTACGCATTAATCATTCAAGCTCTTATCCGCTGACTATTATAATAACAATATATTTGTGATAATTCTTATCTTATCACGCTGATTTGCATTTCCATTAGTAGCTACCACTAATAATATTATGTTTCTTTATATTTTTGTAACGTGTTATCGCCAGGAATGTCGCTAATAATACCATTTTTGCTTATCTACATTCCAACAAAGGCTACACACACCTAAAAATGAGATAGGTTATAGGTAAAGACTATTATGTGACATGAAATAGTGTATCTGTCTAGATAGAACTGACCTGGTCGTATGGGAATGATCTGATGAGAGCCAAGGAGTTTGACATTAGGCGCAGGGTGAAGTTCCATTTGGTTAAATAGGTCAGCCATAAAAGACAACATATTTTGCTTCATTGAGTCATGTAAGTAGAGAATGTCTTCGAAGGAAAAGTGGCACACGTTGTATGGTAAGGAGTCGCGACACACTCGCTGAACAAGTTGGAGATTCCAAAGTGATTCGGAGACATTGAGAGGCTCTCCTGGACCTGGAACGGTTATTTCGGACAAGGCCAACTCATCTTGACAGTAAAAAGCGAGGAGAGAACACAATCCCACACCATCCGAAAGGTCGCTCAAGTCTTGAAACAACGGAAGCTGCGTCCAACTCTCCACTTGCGCCGATGACTGAATTAAAATTAAACCACACAAAATCAATGCATTAACAAATTTTACATCAACATTCCCAGCTGTGCCCTCCTCACTTATTAATAACTTCATAGACGATAGAGCCGGAATCCATACAAGTCTCTCTCCCTACAACTACAACTCCTGCGACACCTTTCTCGTCTCTTTTCTCCTCAAACTATATGCCCACGAACATCTTTTTTCTACATATCACTATCATGCATACCTACACATACTACACAACTTTGCTCTTATTATTCTCTTATTATTCTAATGCCCTATCTATCTATCTATGGACATAAAGTAATAGCACTAATAAAATATTAAAAGTAGCTCGCCCGGTAGACTTGGTACCACTCATCCCCACACATAAAATATATTTAGCTACATAAAACAAGAATGGGTACTACAAAGCAGGCACTTACTAAATTTACATTTTTCGAGACACAAAAGAACAATACAGAGCAACTCGTTTCCATTTAACCCATCCATATAGAAAATAAAATATGCTCTTGAGTAGACTACGACCACTTTATTAGAAAGTAAACCCACTGACTTAAACAAACTGATATACATACATACAGAGTTAGAGTTACATTAAGGAATGGATATATAAATATACCCGAAAGAGATATAAAAGTCTCTTCTCTGTGCTCTGCATTAGCCACTCGACTAGTCGACTAGCTAGCTAGCTCGATCCACTTGGACAAAATGTTCGTGGGTGTAAACATCTAAAGCTGTCGTGTCGGTCTCTTAATGCAAACAGAAATCCAAACCAGTTATCTCCACTGTCCTGTCCTCTCCACACAACATTTTCTAGCAAACTATTTATCGACTTGCTTTTTGCTCTCAACTATCGCGGCAAACAATGTCATGCTTTGCTTTTCTGTATAAATAATATGGCCACAGCAGAGTATCCTAGAAAAGCTCACTCTCTCAGTTATAATATATTATAATATTAATGTTATTAGACTTAATAAGGCAGAGAGACGAGAGAGAGAGAAGAGTGCACTATATTTAATGTGTGTCATGTCTGGTGTGCAGTCTGTGTGCATGTCGTCTGTTTATATTTACAATCTGTAAAGTCATGCCATGAGAAATTGAAAGTACAAATCTAGGATACTCTGGCAAATATATTATAGTAACTGTTGTCGAGAAGAGGAGGAATTGTTGAATGAAGAGAAAACTTACCAAATTATGTTCATGAGCATTGTTGTTTTGGATGTATTCTTTAATGGCGAGGATTGAGCGATTGATCCAGAGTAGTAGAGCTTCTTCCGTGTCTGACGGCATCTCACCTGAACGCAACCAAAGCCTGACTTTAAAAAAGCATACCCAAAATAATTGTTGTTAATATACGCCTCTTTGAGTTAAATGTACAAATACATACACACAATACATGTAATGCATTTTACTGTACAGAACTCAATTTCAATTTCAGCTAAAAAAGGGTGGGACATCCTGTAAACATAACATAAAAATCCTTTTGCATGCACATAAATGCTGAATAATGCTAACGACTACACACTACACTAATAAATATATACAACAATAAGCTATCACTTTGCTTTTACTAATCTACTTTTCTCTACTATCAAACATGACTCCATTTAATTTACAACACATTCCCATAATACAACCAAACAATTCAACACAAATCTTCCTACTTTGAAATTCATACCACGATCCTCGTACGCTACGTTAAACAAACTGCATTTGCAAAGTCTCTTATCATAAAGCATACCGTACATAGTAGAAACCAGTAGTAGGTAAATTGCAGTCAAACAAAAGAACACAAATTATAAATAACACTATTTGCAAGTGCAGATCAGTTGTAAGTAGTAGAGTAACTACTAATCGTATGTGTGGTGGTTAGTGAGTAGTGGTGGTGGCTATAATTTAAGCCGATTTAAATGTACTAGAGAAAGTTTATCCATCACTTAATGTCAAAGGATACATTAGTGGTCATTCTACTTACATACTGATAACCATGCAAAGCTTACAATAACCATGCAAAAAACGATAAGAAATCGATAACAGTTATCAATTCATGTAAGATCCTTACGTGGGTGCACATTTGGTCCGAAACGCTGTACAGTATTGACGATTCTCTCATTAGAAATGATTTCCTTGACTTGGAGAACCATCATAGCCTCAATAACAGCCATATGTGCCGTCTGTAATTATATTTACACACATCCATTAGCACTGAATAATTTATTAGTCATTTTGTAATTAGCAATCCTTCATGTACACAACAGATAATTGTCACTTTCTCAATTCTAACACTTCACTAACATCATTAAGGTCACTTACGATTTTCAAAGGTGTGTTTTGTATCAAAACCGTCTCCGTGAGCTGCATATCGGATGGCGCTTGGACATAGACACCCTTCCGAGCTAATGCTTGAACGATACCCCAGGGGCTCAACTGCAAACAAATTCATATTCAATTAAATTCACTCATTTAATTTTTTACAGATGTATAACCGACCGAATAAACCATCTATCTTTATTAACGAATAAGTAAGTAATAATTATTTACCTGAGAGAAATTTGGATCAGCATACAAGTTGCATAATGCCAAGCAGTAGAGCTCGGCATTTGACAGGCCCTGGACAACATGTGGCTTAAGATGTTCATCTCCCTGCAAGATAGAAAAGTGACTAACGTTAAATCCGAGTTCGTGCTTGTGAGAAATAGATGAATGAATGGTTCCACCTTTCATGTTCCCACAGCCAAATGGCCAGCCATTGCAGTTAAATTCATCTCTCTCCTCTACTAAACTAATGCCGGCACATAATCACTCAAAGTGATGGAAAAATCAATCTAAATCAGTTTAGTTTAGCTTCCATAATAGATTCCATTTCCCCGTAAGTATACTTTGCAACATGTACCTAGTACCGAAACTTCCGAATTGAATAAAATGAAAGTGCTCGCGCATCCCATCCCTAAAACTACATAAAGAAGAGAACTTGTTCCCATCTGGGGCCATTTGACAAATTGCTCCCCTCAAAATTACCTATTACGACGAATAAATTGATCGTCTACGCATGGAGAATGCCTAAAAGATACATACTTATAATGCCGGCAGAGTCGTTTATAATGAAAACGTGGTGGTTGTGTTGTCTGCTATATAAAATTCCTATAATATGGTTAGTTTGGTCTGTATAGGGAGCACAGAAAAACACACAAAAATTCCTTTCAGCCTTTCCCTATATACAAAAGAAGCCACAAAAATCATCTGAATTATAAAAGAGTGAGCGTCAAGTTCAATTAGCATCTTCTTGAGAATTGGCTCCCATTATCCGTCCCAGAAGAACGTCTTCTCTCCCCTATTTTCTATATCCTTCTGTGAGTCCTACTTACTTGCGCAATGCTATTCTCCTCGTTACTGCTTACTGTTGTTTGGTTGTTTCTCTACATTTTTCCTTTTTTACTCCATAAATAAACAAAGAAAACAAGCAGGAAGTTTCCTTTCTCACCTCATGATCTTTATAGAACGGATCGGCAAGCTCTTCAGGTATCTTGTTATTGTAAGCCTTACTCAGAAGCCATTTTATCGAAGCCCGTTGTTTCGCCTAAGAAAGTAAAGTAAAATCACAAATTAATTTCAATCCGACATGCTCATGATCATGAATACACTCGATTCAATGACTTAACAATGCAACATGAGTACAAACATACTCCCTAATACATAATAAACTTGTCCTAAACCCAAATCTCATAAATTAAACACTCTCTTACACTCTTTACCTATGTATGTGTCTGTAGTATCCTTACAATTACAACTTGCAACGTTAGAAGTTATAACACAACTTGTTTCAATACATTAATTTCATATTTTTTCAATCACTAACATTACACACGCAACATCCACCCACATCTTTGTACTCTCCATAACTTTACAAGACTCAGAGTCACTAACGAATGCATTTTCAAAAAATGAAAATTACTCTTTGCTTAATAGTTAATTTTTACTCTTTCTCGCACACGTGCATTTACAATGAAGGTACTAATTCGAAAATTATCGTAGTCAACCATTAATACCATTAATTACACTGATAATTATACAGTATCTGTTCATAGCGCTCGTGAATTCATGTAATTGTTGCGAACCGTAAACTGTAATTAATATTACTTACGACCCAGAGAAGACTATCGTTCAAACAGTTCATATATCGGTAATATTTATAAGTGTATATTAAAGGAAATCAATCGTTCAACATTCAAGAGCTTCAGGGATTAAAAGGCATCCTTCCCTCTTTGCATCAAGTTATAGACAGAAGGACTAATATTTTAAAATTCTGTCAATATCATTATGTCATGCATCTGCCTACCTATGCACATAGATTACAATTTACATCTATTCAACGCCTGTGTCTGACAGAGCTCCTCAAAACCAAACCCCTCGCTAACCAACACCCCAACCAACAAAACTAACTCAACTTCAACAAATTCAACTTATTCAACCTACACGTCTTTCTACGGCACACTGGGCGCTCTATCTTGACAATTTGACATTGCTCTATAATTCAAAGATTCAATCTAGATTCCAATCCAATTTAATCCCACCTTATCGTTAGTGTTGCCGCAAAGCAAAGTACAATGGTGAAATCAACACACCTTACTTATGTAATCACCCCACAAACCACAACCTCTATTTAACTTACGCAGTTTGTAACCAATTATAATTACATACATGGCTCCTCCATACTCCATGTACACATGGTCCTTGTACACATTCAAAACATAATTTCTCTATGCTCACATAAACTAATGTGTGAGCATTATCATTTGATAGAACGTGATTCCTCCTTTAACGTATGATAAATATAATTTAGCACTTTCTCAATTATTTTTTGCCCCTTTTCCTATACCTTTTCTTCCAGCGTAAATATCTATTGATGTCCAAAGCTCAAGATAATAAGTCACTTCATATAATGTAATATTAATCAGTTAACTGCTATAGGTCGATCGGTAGGTATTCATATATTTATTTAGCAATACCTACCGCTATGCATTTTATAATAATATATTATGGTCAAGATTTCTGTCATCTGTAGTTATATTAACTTCAATAATAAAAAATATCCTTGCTTGCACAAATACAGAGCTTATACTAAACATACACTAACAATAAGTAAAAAATCTCGCTTAATGCTTCAAAGAGTGTAATTTTTTTTAAGTCTATATGGTCAACATACATGAAAAATCACATAGCTAATTTCGCACTACTAATTTATTTTACATATTTCAACAGAAGATTAAGCATGGCCTTCATGTCTCAACTGCACATTATTTTCTTAAGTAAAACATCTCGAGTTGTGACATTCTACAAGTGCTCATATTTACCTAAAGTGATTTTGTACAGAAATACGCAGGAGGGATCCAATGTTTTCGTTCAAGTCTCGAATTGCACATTTCATTTCTTCATGCATCTACAATACGTCGTATAGCAATAACACTTATTATGAAAAGACACTTTCAAATCTTGCGAACTGCGTACAAAGAATATAATATTGATGTTGATACAAATGCATTGTTATTGTTGTTGTTTATTGCGCATCACAATGATGCACAGTATGATCCTGACTATTTCGGGTTTGTGGGAAGTGCAATGAAGACTGAATTTTCTATGCATTGGCCAACACAGTGTCAGATTTTAATAATTCAAACTCACAGCCTTCACCATAACATATCTAAAACAATGGGACAGTGGTTGCTGTTATACAATAACACTGCAACGTTTATGGTTGTCGACGATGCCTCCATTCTTAAGTAAATATGTGAATGACGCTCTCTGAGGAAATTAGCATTACTATTTGGGCAAATGCTAGATCGTATTTCAGCTTTGATGATCCTGCAGTGACGCAAACTTAACTATCTTGTTTCTCCTTAAAAGCTAAATCCAACGTTAGTACCTTATTACACAGATAAATAGGATCCGATCACCTTGACTCGAGTTTCGTAATCACTATTGTATGCATTGCCAACATTTACACAAATTCCAGCCTTCCAGCCACCTCCTATGTATATACCGGCTCAAACTATAATTTAACTACATCAGTTGTACTTGTTTCACATTCCTGCGTTCTATGTAACAGTGAGAGCATATCTTTTTGGTCATTAATATTCTAATTCTATTCAATTTCACTTCTAAATCATATTTCAATCACTCTACAGTCTACACTGCAATGTTGTGGGAAATAAAACAGAAAAAAAAGTAATTTTATATCTTTGCGAAGGATTTTGACACGTGCATACTGCTATATCCCTTCTTGATTTTGTCTATATAACTGTAAGAATAGCATATCATAGCAATCTACGTCAATTTCCCATATAAATTACAATGCTAATCAATTAGTGCTATTTAAAATGCGGTTTACTTCAGAAAAGTATGCATATTTATTGTCGGTCACGGGTGACATGATAGTGACACACTGATGAAGAGCTCGGATAAAAGTGGGATCGGAAGTTATAACAGCTTGTAAATCTTCCGCTAATACCGTAGTTAATAGATAGAAAAAACATAACACAGATAAAATATATATTCACAGAGTAGCTTCATTAAAGTTGTAATTATACTGGCCATATCTGTAAAATATTCAGATTGAGAATGAGCAGAATGCAAATGCACTTTGGCTTTAACAATTACTTTACTTTACTAGCACAGTGTATTAGTTAATTCAGATAACGTAATAAAGTACATTATTAACAGTAAATGTGTAGGAACATTTATTATCTCTTAGGGTCATACTATGAATAATTTACTAGAACACAACGCACTTCACGGATACTACCAGAAAGGAATAAATGACTAATTATAATGCGACTAAACTGATCATCAGCCATGAATGACTTCCCTGCAGAGGGAGACCTACAGAGAGAGGAAACTGTGAAAATTAAGTGCAGTACATGGCTAGGAGAGCTGGTAGCAGAAAGAATCCTTAATGTTAAGAACGAAAGATTAAATAGGAGTCTAGGAACCTACAGAGAGGAAACTGTGAAAATTAAGTGCAGTACATGGCTAGGAGAGCTGGTAGCAGAAAGAATCCTTAATGTTAAGAACGAAAGATTAAATAGGAGTCTAGGAGTAAAAGGCATAGGGTGAGAAAGAGGATTTTCACAGTGAGTATCAGCAGGAGAGGGCTGGAAGACTTTTGTAATTGTAATTCGTGTGTCGTAACATAAACTCGTAAAGTTGTAAATTCAGCTCTCGCATATAGCGTGCATGCTTCATGTAATCCCTCGCCTTCCCTAATTATAATAATCTAATCAGTGGAAAAAGCACTTGTTTCTCTTGAAATAAGTAGAGACGGATATTCTCTTTTCTAATCCAATGTGGTTATGCCTTGGTTTTTATTATGCCAGCCCAACTTAAGATAACCATTCTAAATACGAAGAGATCAGTCCTGCGGTATTTACGAACATTTTGAGAAAGTGTTACTATAATTTTCTTATAAAGCACTGATTTGTAGTTATTTTCTAGTTTAAAAGGAATCCCTGCCCACTATAGCACTACTGTACTTACTACAAAAATGATTTTCTCACCGTTGAACACCTAATGCTTTGTGCATACATTTATAAAATTTTGATTCAGTCCGAGTATAGAGAGGAGGCGAACCCAAAGAGTACCCATGTCTCAATTTTCCATTACTTATGTATTTTGTACATACATAGGGCAAATAATGCAATGCATGCTACACAGGTAAACAACAAGTCACGATTTACAACTCTCAAGTCCTCCTTAGTATTTCTAATAAGCCCATTCATCCAATAAACCTTATTTCCCATTCTCACTCCCAGACTCCTATCATGGGATTTGACTCCCAATGTCATACTTTGTTAATAAACAGCTGATATGATAAGTAAGTCTCCAATTTTCTCACCACCAGCCATATGGAATGAATATGCATTTACATGTCTACAGACAAGAATTCTTACTACATTACGTACACAGACGATAATAATGCACAGCCATAATAATAACTCCACGAAGAACGATAGTAAATAGAGAAATGAAGCAAAGGATTTGCTCTATGCCTTCTTGTAGCATCTAAGTACATTATTACATTAGTGTATACGTATACGTAAGTTATTTACACTTGGTTAAACATACTTTTTATAAAATAATACACCTTGTCCATTTGTATTTGTATTGTACTTGAATCACGCTATCATTTTATTCTCCAATATACCATATACTACTGGCCAGGCCACAAAATTACCTACAATAAACTGTTATTTGCTGCAATTTGCAATTAGTACTTTTTATAATGTTCATTCACTCTTTCTATTCAATTACGAAGGCTACTATTAGGTAGCATCCCTATGTAAATATACTTATAGCATGATCATTTGCTCAGGATTATTATTTTTATACTATTTATAAGTACTTGTAACTGTTGCTACCTCCTATAATATTTATTATAACTTATAAACTACCTGACTACATTTTGCTCAGTCAACTAGGCTAAAAATGTATCACACTATACACACCTATATATTTTCTGCATTAATCTTGAGAAAAAAACTCAAAGTTGCAAGTTTGCAATTCAAATCTAACAGCCTACTCTTATAATATAGAGAGAGACTGTGTATTATAAAGATAGTACACGTGTGGCTGATGGACTACAAATAATAAATAAAGTATCTAGTTTTATCACTTTATCAGTGAAAAATATTCCCACTGAATTACGAGACAGGTAACACTGCATTTGCTTTTTTCAGAAGAAGAAGGTAAGCAAAGTCAGAGAGTAGGCAGATGGAGATGATACTAATAAAATACAAGGCAATAACATTAGTCTAGAAAATAAAGTAGCAGAAAACTTGGACAACAAAAACAGATGAGTCAACTTAGAAAATACTGTAAAATGCTAAATAAAAAGAAATCTACGACAGTTTGTCTTACTTGCGGTTTAACTGCGGTTTTATCATAATTCCCCTTCGAATCTGGACTCTTTTCCTTGTCGGTCAATTGCACCATTGTGGAAGTGGATTTCGTTACAGCCGATTGTATAAATTGCGTTTACTCAACAACCTACTCACACTCACCACTTCTCATAAAGTGTAGTCGAACGAACCAAGTCAAGTATAATATTAATTCACTCACAGACAATGTACACATTCAAAAGAATATAATCCATGTGTGATGATAAGATATCATTCCACTATGAACAATGATAGATAATACTCTTAATATACTCAGAGCTATTGTGTAGTATAATATTCTGACGTGCTGATGTAGTATTACGATTTGTATCAAATCATGAATTTTCAGAATCAACGAAACATGAACAACAAGCTTCGGAGCATATAATATCTTACTCTTTCTTTACTTTACCACTTCTCATAAAGTGTAGTCGAACGAACCAAGTCAAGTATAATATTAATTCACTCACAGACAATGTACACATTCAAAAGAGTATAATCCATGTGATGATAAGATATCATTCCACTATGAACAATGATAGATAAATACTCTTAATATACTCAGAGCTATTGTGTAGTATAATATTCTGACGTGCTGAGCTGATGTAGTATTACGATTTGTATCAAATCATGAATTTTCAGAATCAACGAAACATGAACAACAAGCTTCGGAGCATATAATATCTTACTCTTTCTTTACTTTGCGAGTTCATATCCTTCGACAGACAGACTGACTGAGCGAGGATAGCTAATATTAGTGTAACAAAGCTCTATCGTTCAAAAAAACGTTGATAATACAGATATATACATTTTTTAATAGTTGTGCATTTTTCAAGGAGAGATATCCCCCATTTTATTCAGTCCAACTAACACAATAACAACAGATTTCTCAGAGGAGAGGGACGGATGAAATCTCATCAGTTTTTATCAGTAGTCTTGCCGCATATCCAATCTTAGACATACAGACAAGACAACTCGAGAGACTTTTTAGGTAGTTAAGTAAGAACTGTCTATCTTTACAAGTCGTAAATGTAAGGAGCCAACTGAAAATCAGCCAGGCTACAAATTATATTTTCTTTGATTTTTAAACGGGAAAGTGAATATTGAACATCCTAAAACACTTAAAGAGCACAGTCTGAGTTGTGTAGTGTAGGTATCTCTCTGCAGATATATAATCGTCCATGATTCATGTGTCTTTCCGATATGTACATGTACAAACTCTTCTATCCACTTCGACTAAACATCCTTAGTGTCTACAAAAATTCTAAATCTGTAAACGGACGGTGTTTATAAATGTAAATCAATCACATCACAATTTCTATCCTTTTTGCTCAAGTCAAGTTACCGTTTTTTTTCTTTTTGGCACAAATCTGCAGCACGTACTTACTGTAATTACTATCACTCCTTATGACATTGTTGCTGGGATGTTTTCGCACAATATAAATTAAGATTAGTAGTCAGTCGTCAGTCACAATCGCAGAACGTATGCAATTAATTATCATAAAGAGCTATAATGTATATCCCTAAAGGTGTGGCAAAGCGTCACTACAAATCACAGAGATATAGCTACTCTTTGTAAGGATTGCAGTTTATTACAGTTTAAGATTTATTCTCGTTGGAAAGTTCTGAGATAAACGTATTTTCACTAGCTGAAGCTCTGTTTACAGTTTATCTTGTTGTGTAGCAAAGTGACTACATAATAACAACACTGCTCAATGACGTTGAAACGATGAGCTCCCTTTAAGGTTCTTTCACATTATCTCCAAACAGTTTTTCTCTCCGAACAACAGAAGTCTAATGTTCACCATTTGCCTTTTCATAACATTAGCATATGCCACACTCTATGAATGGAAAAATATTAGTGTCCCGTTAGGCTTTAGCTCTTTACATTCATCAGATAAATACTTGATAGACTTTATATTCATTTTTCTGTATAGCCATCATCATGATCGCATATTAATCGTAATCAAAGTGCCCTTGGCCTAAGTTGTACATTTTGTTAAAGCCGTCTTGTTAATTGAAATGAATCCATTTGCGAAATTCGCAGACGAACGACTGTGCAAACTCTAGCTAAGCCTTCAGCACAATTTTCCGCTATACATGCACATGTTAAAAATATAATTGATAATGCCTACAGTTTTTGTCCATCCATAAAACCAGCGTTTATCTTTGTCAGTGATTCACTATCTGCATAAATGTTAGTGACAGTAAACACAGAGTTCACTTTTAAACAGCGTTAATATATTTTTGTTTGGTCGTGGGGTGTAAATGGACTAATATAGAAGACACACAGAAAAGGCTTGTATTTCCATTTGAACCTAAACGAGGTAGTTTGTAGTAGTTAAAAAGAGATACAGATGAGTTGCACAGAATAGTACATCTAGTTATTATGTAGAGATGTGGAATGATATTTTCTAACGAATGTTAAGTAATCATCCCACCTTAAATTCCTCGTTATATATCACACGTACACGTAGTATTTATGTACTATAGCTATTTTGAGGGACATAGACAAGACATTAACAAAATCCATGCACTCTCAACCGGATTTAAGTATGGAAGTCGTAGTAGAAGAGTACAAGTAGACCTTCTCTCTAAACGTCTAAACGCTGCTGCCACTATAAGCCATCAACTAAAACTCAGCCCACGACGACATGAAATAACCGAGGAATCCGAGAATAACATCAAGAGCCAAACTATGGCTAAATTACAAACATAGTGTTGAGATTTTGAGAAGGAAGTGTAAGAAAGAAGAGGCAAGCCAAAGTTTCTTTCTAGTACAGCACGATTTAATATATCTCCATGTAGAACACCAGTCTATCTTCTTTTGGCACTGCCTTCAGCAAAGTAAATCCTTAGAGAGCTTTTAAGAGTCTCTGCCCCTAATTAGGCATGTCCAAAAATCCAATCTAATATACTTCACTTCCACAACGAAAACTATAGATAAGCACACAATATACTATTATAATTGTTCAACTTGGCCTCTGATATGATGTAAGATGTAACTAACTACATTTTCTTTCACATATCTATAATATATAACATATATGAGTATATACTTATTGTCGGTAACACTGTATAGTAATATCAGTCAGTAAAATTTATTTAACTTCTTGGACTACCAGAAGCACAGGGTACGAAAACGTAAATGATTTTCTTATATGATGTAGCAAAGTAATAACATAGTGAGTCACACACTGAAATGTCACCAAGTGCAGTGCAGAAGCAAAGAAGATGCGCTGCTGGTGCAATCAGGCACTCATCCCACAATGCAATGTGCAATGGTTGAATGAAAAAGAGCCAAGGAATTCAGGCGAAGAAGTAAGTAGTCTCCCAAGAATAAGAAATATCTAGAGTTGCCTTGCGTAGCTTAACTGTTTTCTTTGGTAGACAGAGTAGAGCAGAATCAGGAGATACACGTCGCAGTGGCATACTGTTGTCAGTGTCATTTAATTTATCTCATTCCTTAAAGAATAATCCCCCACTACTCAGCTAACTATAAGCATTACATACACCTTTGTGTAGTGTAAACAGAGAATCACATAAGCTCCTATTGACTTTACTTGGCTTTAGGTCAACTCACTTACACACACAAAGACAGGCACAGAAAGGAGAAAACCTGTTTAGTTCGCCATAAACACACACACAGTAGTAATAATTTAATTGTAGTTGAACTTCACTTCACTTGTTACACACTAAAGAGACATTTCGCACAATTCTTAACAAAGTCCATAGCCGATTGCAGTGAAAAAAGAGTCAAGAATCAACGAAATCACCTCTTTTCCTCACAGATGTGTGAATGAGGGAGGGAGTGTGTATGCGACTTAAGAGTTTCTGACTGACTGAATGAGTGAGTAAAGGAAAAGACGACGGAGTGGAGGAGACACTCACATCACACAAGTCGACTCAACTCAGCCTCAACAATATTAAAGCTAGCACATCAGAGCTCTTAAAAGAAGAGATGTGTAAAGTGAAGAGCAGGCTAGCAAGGGCAATGCAAGAAGAACGATATTTTTTAGTGTTGTTCCCTTGCAGGAAACTGCATCACATCTCTCTCAGAAAGAAAAGAAAGAATACATACAATACAATACACACACTAGCTCTAATCATGAGACACGAGAGACTAACCCAGCTAGCAATCAACGTAAATCCTATATCCTCGATGTACTTACTCTCAACACATACATATGCATGGAATAGACTGTCTCTCAGTATTGAATCTCTATGTACATGTACATGAGCTTTTTTACATTTTAATTCACTATGTAACCACTTCACTCACATATCCTTTATGCTTTACCTTCTACTACCTTCCTTCGTTTATGTGTGGGTAATAAAACTGAAAGTTGACGAGATAACATGAGATGACTATTCCAAAGAATAAAAACACACACCTACGTACAATACAATATGTTCCACTACATTATACACCTTATACCTTCCCATATATTACATTTGATTTTTATTATTACGTTATATATACCTACAGATATGTCAGATAGATCTGGTTAGGCCCTTTACACGTAAATCTACAAAATATCACTACATTTTTCTATTTCACTTGCATACTATAGTACTACTGCAGACTGCAGAGAGAGAGAGAGAGATGCTATATATATGTATACGATGTGCTTTATTGTTAAACACTGTGCTAAAGCATAGTATGATACTTTTTACTGACGTACATTGCATATGTACAGTCAAAATCATGTTTAGCCTTTCTCTTCGAAGTAAGCAAGCACAATAAACCCACTGCAGCAGCAGTATGTTTAATAGGAATGCACACAGCCAGGTAGAGAGATACAAGATAAAGTAATATACCTAACGATTATACTCCACATAGCATGAAAATAGTAGTACATGATACACATTGTTGTAGTTTCTTATGATATACCTATATCCTTCGTCCTACACTAAAACTAAATTACAGACATGCATTATTGATACACTCTTTCTTTCTTCCCATCTAGTATTAGTGCATAGGTATATATACCGAGTATTATTATATCCTTACTTGACTTGACTAGTTGACTCTATTTGATTTGGCTCTCTGCTTGGCAATTCAATTTTACCTTGCGAGTAGTGTCTTATGATATACCTATATCCTTCGTCCTACACTAAAACTAAATTACAGACATGCATTATTGATACACTCTTTCTTTCTTCCCATCTAGTATTAGATTAGTACATAGGTATATATACCTATGAGTTATTATTATATCCTTACTTGACTTGACTAGTTGACTCTATTTGATTTGGCTCTCTGCTTGGCAATTCAATTTTACCTTGCTGCTACAGAGCATAACTGTACTTGAAATGAATCGTTATATATCTGCACAGGTAATTCTATCTATATTCACAGAAGCGTGTACAAAGTTATAAGATTAATTTACCTAAAATATGTTTTATGTTATAACATAGGTAACTTACGCTGAAATGTGAAATGATACTGATATTCGTCTACATTCTGCAGGTCCCTGCCTGTTTTCCAATTCAAGTTCACTCGCAATCAATTTCTAAGATAAGTCAACACCTGCTTCATCACACAAAAACTTTTATAGTGTCGTGTCTAAAATCCATTTCTCTTCCATTTACACTCTTTATTATGCATTTTCTCATTCGCCTGAGATATTTTAGCGTAAAGTACATGTAAGGCTTTTTAGTTTACTGCATTACATTACATCAGTTATATGGGGCTACATAGTGAATAATTGATGACGACATTAATCAAAAGCTCTTATGATATGACCCCATGTTCAAACACACAAAGCAGGCCCAAAAGTTGATACTTCGCAAGTTAAGTTGATTAGATAAATTCTCATACTAATATTTACTCGTTAGCGTTATTGCACTAACTGCATACTGCATCATTAGTGCACTGAATTTCGAAAAGTTTTCGATGACAATGGAACTGGACTGCATATAATTGACCTAACCCTTATCGTTGTTAAAAAATAAAATTTTGGGGAAAATTAGTTTTGTGTGAGCTCCGAACATGACATCATAATATATTGCAATTGGAATGATAGTGATTGGTTGGGGTTGGATAAAAATAATAATTGATCAAACAGGAACATGAAATTCATTTTATGGATCACAAGAACTTACATTACATATCTACCTATGTATATTCAGTTACAGAGTCTTTACTCTCGCTCGCTAGATACAAATAGCTAGCACATAAACAGAGAACAACAAGCGAAACTTAACAATTCACTCATTGACAGAAAAAGAGCATGTGTAGTGTCTACCAGAAAATGCAGGAAACTCATAAAAGTTATTGTGACACATCGACGTATATTGCAAGAACAGCAACAAAGTTTACGGAAACATTTGAGGAAATAAAATTACTAATANAAAAGTTATTGTGACACATCGACGTATATTGCAAGAACAGCAACAAAGTTTACGGAAACATTTGAGGAAATAAAATTACTAATAGGTAGCAGCAAGTAGCCGTAACCCTTTTGCCAGACTACAGACATTAGACATACTACTCGGTAAATCGCAGAAGTTGGACATCCCACAGGGTATCATGTCTTAGTACTCAGAGATATCTTCACCCTTAGTATTAATATTATGTAATCCACATCGGTACGGTATGTAACTTCGGTATATATGCATTGTTTTACTATATATCTCTTGTATACATTCAATACCTATACTATACTATAAAGTCTATTCCACCATTTCCACCCTAATGTTTGTATATATCTAGAGTCACCATTACCTTAAACATTTCTGTCTCCGTGTAGTAGTCATATGGAAGCTGATGATAATTCTCCAACAAGACAAATAAACAATGCCAACCCATTCATTCGGTTCTGATTCTACTAAAAATGAGTTTCAGCTCTCATTCTTTTTACCGACTACATACAAGGAACTGAAATCGATGAGCCAAAACCTACGGTAATAACATAGAAAAACGTGGCTAGCATGTTATAAAAGTAACCTCAGCAAGTAGATACAAATATATATATAAAGAGAGAGTGGTGGGCCTCTTTTATTCGTCTATATATATAAATCAGCAACCACATCACATCTTTCCTCTCTTGCTATTTCTTTGTGTTTGTAAGCAGAGGCTCAAGTTAGTTCTTAAAGGGAAAAGCCGACTTGAGTCCGTCTCTTTAATTCAGTGGAATAGTCCCCCATTCTGCACGCAGTCGGTCCGGCCATTGTATTCTTGTATTTTATAATGTTATGATAAGACGTATGGAAAAGTGTAAGCTCTGCTAAACAGTCTGTGCCCTCAAAGTCTCATTTGGTTCGACATTCAACTTCAACTCAACGTCAACGTCAAGCAAACTTAAACTTATAGCTTATTCTAGCGTAGCCCATCTGACTTTAGTCATTCACTCACTCACAAAACCTTATAATATTATAATAGCGAAGAAAATAGCAAGAATCTTTTTATTCCTTGAGGCTGGAGCGTGAGCTACGGTATATTACCAACTCTTTCTCTCCTACTCCTATTATTTATCTTCAGTGCAACGAACGAGCGACTTATTACACTCACTCACAAATTAACTCAGCCATTGCACCAATATGTCCAAAAGCAAACAGTTCACACTACCTACCATACTATACCAGTAAAGATCCGTACCAAATACATTATTACAGATTGGTACAGGCATATCTCTCTTCATTCATTCTCATTCACAGTGAAAGACTTTGCAGAAAAATGAGAGCTCGTCTAAATAATGTTAGCACCTACTTTCCTTCGATATACATCATCTAACGTCAGTCACTCACTTTTGACGATAACAGTTTAGCACAGTTATCAGTTTCTAAACACCAAGATACAATTACCTACTACATAAATACAATGCGTTAACTTAACACACACATCTAGGTACGGCAAATACCATTATTAGTGCAAATAAATAACGTTAATGTGCCTCCCTGCCTTTTGTTTAGCGAAATTATGCTAAAATCTTAATTTAAAAATATTCAATAGTTCAATAGACAGACATCTTGAAATAATATAAAGGTATACTAATTACTAAATACATTCTGTATCAGTCAAAGTGAGTTAATGACAGTAATATGATGAGCTACTGAAAAGATCTTTCTAAAGAGCATAACTAGCACAGAATATATTATTATTATGATTTGAATGAATGAAGTTTTCAGCATGAATAACTAGTACGTAGCCTTGTACAAGGCATGTATGCATATTGTATGGCTATTTAAAACATAATCCCTCACAAAGACTACGCATATACGTTTTACTAGGTAAAAAGTCGCACAGCAGCACACAAACAACGCATCAAATCAAAACATGAGAAGGAGACAGTTGAAAAATTGAGGGCAATTTCTATCATAATGCAATCATCAACTAAGATACTTGCAAAGAACATCTAAAAGCTGTGGCAGCAATCACTCGCCAAATATTACCAAATCATCGTACCAAAAATGGACATAGAAATAATTAGCGAAGCTTTTATACGCTCCTAATTCGCTTCTATCCTACTCCAACGGATAAAAACACGCGATCACTAGCATTACAGACAGTCGTCGCACACTACTATATGTCACAGTGAAAAACGAACAGGTACTCTAATATCATACTTTACTTAGAAAACATTTTTCAATTCACGCAGAATATCCCAGCAATCACCACGTAAAGTACCATATATTTACCGCCATACTTCAATGCATAATCACAAGGCTAGTAAATAATCTGCACGAAACAATTCCTAGCACATATCATAATCTTTTCGCA
>JABASI010000991.1:0-29506 GCA_019776505.1 Tomocerus nigrus
TGTACGTAGAAATAAATTTATGATTCTACTGTTGCTAATAAAAATGTGTACAGGGTAACATTTTAGGGCGAGCTTACTACTGTTACGGCTTGCCGTTCGTTTTCTGTATAGAACATAGTACTACAGACGAGACGCAATGACGTAAATGTTTGTAACAAAGTTATTGTACAGGTACGGCACTAATAAATAGCACTACAGAACAATGCGGACGCGAACACACAATGACGTTGAAACATGAAACAAATACTTATAATATTATTATTACGGATAACACCTCAAACCTTATAGCATCGTAGAATAGCTCATCATTTCATATATATGTTGCATAATTTTAGAAAAGGTGTACTGAGTACTAGTACTGATGCACTTATACTTACATTTATAGAATGCTATAAAGTAGCAATATAAAAGTAAAAATACCGTACCACATACGTGATACACGAGTAAGTACCCAGTAGCCAGTACAGCATAATCATTTATGCGTTATCTCATAAATTGAAGGGTTCATAATTATTTTCAGTGCATAGAGCTATTATATATTTATGCTTTATCTCTCTGGTTTAGTCGTTTACCTATTTATTACTTTTGTATGTCCATACAATTACTGTACTACTTATACTACCTGGACCGTTTTAGATTCATTGTAAAATCTGCAAATGCAATCATCAGTCAGATATGAAATGTAATTTATAAATTAACTATAGCACAAGTCCGCTGCATTCTTAAGTGTTTATGCATACTGAATGAAACCTCCTTGTAATTACCTACAACAGGTAAGGTACCTATGCAATATCTTTGGAAATATTTTTCTATGCACTGGAATTTTCAGGTGGGATTTGTATTTCATGTTATTTTTCCCGTATTGAAATTGGTAGTAAGTTTTTCCAGTTAGGTAGCTAGGTAGGAAATGCTTGGATCCTTGTATTGTACCTCTTGTGCTTCTGCTTCATGCTCATGGAACAATCAATCGCATTTGACAAGAAAATAGTTTCCTCTCACTCAAAGTGCTCTTCTACATAATATTACAATTTCAACATATAATAATATTGCATTATACTGTACTAGAGATTATACATACTGGAGAATACTGCTTTCTCTTTCATTCGCACCCGCTACCCAGTTCTTTTAGCCAACAAATGGACTGGACAACCTAAATAAAAGGGGTACAATACTACTAGTACTAACTAACCTAAAAGGTATACACTGCGCACTGGAGTATTTTATTAAGTGGTTTATGTGACGTCAGTCGCTCAACACTTTGAATATTATAAGTAGACCGTAAACTATTATCAACTGTCAATTTAAAAAGTCTGTATTATCTAATAGTATGTTCGCGCAGTTTTCAATAAACTTGGGATGATAGGATGATTCCGAAATAATTTACACAAAAACTGAAATGGTTGCTCATTTGTGGCGATAAAATATTTTTGATTTATTTGTGTTTGAAACTACTTTCTACTTCTCTATATAGTACATTGCAACATGTAACACTAACAATAACAAATAATAGCTATCTACATAAAATATGGTACATTAAGCTACTATACAATAATACACAAATGCTAGTTACATTTATCATTACACAATTCTACGAACTAACATCTTTGTACCTACCATACCACCTTTACACACCCATTTACTGAAAAGTCATGGTTATAAATATTATAGTCTAGCTAGTAAAAATATAGTACATAGCAAAATAAACCAAAACACATTCGATTAGTTCTTAATTGTATAGGTTTAATTAGTCATAGTCATCGTAAACTGTATAGTATTTAGCCGTGTAGACCATAATAATAGTGTAATATTATTCATTATAGCAGTGCTAATTATCATAATTTAATGCATATCGTTCTTCTATTTTATTGCTTAGGTATATTATATTATTATGCAAGCGATGGTGAGTGAATGTACTTGTATACCTTGAGTTGCGACGAAAGAGGCAAATGATTTACCTGAGTAAAAGTTACATACATACAGGCTTCATGTGATTAAAATGCAATTTTCTTACGTATAAGTGTAACAGTATGTTAGGCATTGGTAGATCGAAATCGAATAGTTATATAACTTTTTGATTAGATTATAGCAACAAATATAATTTCTTACATCCAACAAAATCCAAAATTATCCATGATTGTGTTTAATACCTATTTCTATAAGTTGTTGCTTTATATTATTTAAAAGCTAAATTATTACTGCTTTATAAATAATATCATCATGTCATTGCTTGCTGCACGAACCGTTTTTCTGTATACCAGTAGATAATCTAAACACAAATCACTTTCACATACCATCCTACCTAAGTAATCAATAATGATGTAATTAGAGTCACCTTTAAAAAGTATAAAAGGCCAAAGGTATAGCTTAAAAGGTAAAATTGGCGCTAATTGCGGCAATCATACTATAATTAATTACAATTAAAACTGCTATTCATTCAATAGTAAAATGAGATGAAACGCTCAAAACAATTGTTCCATAATAACATAATATAGTAAAACAAACAGATCTACATCTTAAATACATGTAACACTATTCTCTAATACGTAATATCAAGTAAAATGTAAAATTCAACATTTCCAAACAGGCAGCAGCCAAATAATGACAAACAATATTATATTATACTAAGCACAAAACCAAAGAGTTGGTGTATACTTGGGTGCGGGTGCGACCCTTTTAAAGTTTGTTGTTGAGACAGAAACATGTACTACATTTACGTTTCGGTTCCATCATGTAGAGTAACTCTTTGTAGATAGTTTTTTGATAAAGGCCACAATGAGGCCTTTTCAATTTGCCAGTGCAGGTATATAAGGCGATTCTTGCTTGATAAGAAATTGGGCTTTCCCCAAATTAATAGATGAGTGCTTTAGAAATCAGAAGTAAAATCTATCTACCAAATCGATTTTCAAGCGAAAATTCTCTTACAGATTTAAGTGATTGATTATATATAATTATAACTACTGCATGGTTAATTTGTTAATATTATAATTAACCAACATAAAGCATAGCACGACATATAAAATATCATTACATGTCGTGCTATGCCGATTATTGGTTGGACTTTTCAAATTATATTACATAATATTATTTAAACTGGTTTACTACAATGAAACACTGAAATACGGTAGAAAATATTATACGTTTAGTGCACAGTATTGTATAATGCTTGCTCCAACCAACTATGCTTCGATCTCCTCTCCAGACTTTTCATTCCTTTGTCTCACAGTCACAAAATCTCAGTCAATTGCCAAGTATTTTAGTCAGGATAAAAAACTGAGGTATGGTATAAGTTACTCAGAACAAAGAACTCTGAATTAAAAAGGGTTCATATTTTTAACTCGAAAGAGGATTTATAAATAAGCCGAAATTATCAAACAAGTCTTAAAACTCAATTTAAAACGGTGAGAGTGCATATTTATTTCGTCCACAATATATCTGTAACAATGCGATAAGTCTGTATAACAAAAAATTGAAAGCCTTCTCTTCTATTTCCCTGTTAACAACTGATTTTAAAAGATAAAATTGCCATGTACCATCAGATAATGGCACATTTTCTATTATTATCCGATATAATTTATATAGTTGGCCACAGGTGTGAAGGCATCCATTATGCAATACTGCACATACTTATACATGTACTTAATTATATTTTTGTATCTGAATCTGAATATAACAGTTCGAGATGAAACGAGAGTATTCTATTAGATATCAGGAATTCGGTAGGACTAAATAGTTTAACAAACGGGCAAAACAGAGTTGGAACGTTGTAAAATATAAAAATTGATTTACTACAAACTGTAAATTAAATAAAATTGCGCTTAGTAAAACAAAGTTAGTCGCAAACAGTAAAGACTAAAAATATGTTTATAGCATCCATTCCTATTCTAAAACCCTTAATGTGATGTGACGAATTCACTTAAATTATATAGTTCTAAAAATTAAAAAATATGCCTAAGATTAAATGGGATTATACATAATATGTAAAATTGATTTTCGTACACCTATACAGAGTAGAACAGTTAAATTAACATTTATTTATACTAAAACAGTGGAGCACGGAGCAATAGACCTGTGTACTAGAAATATTTGACCGAACGATTGTACTTTTGAACATAATAAAACAGGTAAAGGCATCCATGCATACAATAACTAGACTATGAAGGGATGTGGATGCCTATGCATTTGTCCTTGGCCTAAAACCAGTTTAGTGTGTGTAAGTAGGTTTTTTCCTTGTTACAAGTTATATAATATGATTAATACTATTTATTATTATTATGTAGTTACCTAAGTTTTGAAATCTGAAGAATATAAATTAGTTATCATTCACCTTATGCCTGTTCGTCTTTATAAATAAATGAAAATACATGTGTTTTAGGTTTTCTTCCTTTAAAACATCGTGTTTCAGTCCCCTCCTTATTGCAAACGGTCAATATAAGTATCAATTAATGTGTCCTTTCGTATAAATGTAGTTACATTCTCATGTTTGTCATTCTTAAATATTTAACAGTTAGAACGTTACCAAATGATAATTACGAACAAATACCTACTATTAAAACAGGTTAGAGACGTTATTTATATTACCTACCTATATATTATGCTAATAATATTATGTGCAATTATATATCACACAGCAATACATATACAGGTCTTGTAAACTACGAGCTACAACCTCTTGGTTTCAATTAAGATAACCTTAAAATTGAATACTAATTTAGTAACATATCTATTCTCCTGTACACCAAATCCTTTTAACATGAATCCGGACGAGTCTCTACTCAATTAGCTTGAAGACAAAGACTGATAGGCTACAAACAATTACGGCATAATAGAATTAGTCTTAAAAGTCCAATACAATACAAACAGCATGTCCGATAAGATACAATGGGTTTCTCTGTACGTGTGTAGATTAATAATGTAAAAGTATAGATACATTTTATGTATAAATACAACTTTGGCTTTTTGGCGACTCATTTACAACAATAAATTGAAAATAACACTAGGGTAAGTATTTTATGTACGAATGCAATTTTTCATTTCCCGCCAGATGCTTGTTGCTGTGTCTGAGGACCATTTTTCAGCGTCACTGACGAATTCCCTGCCGCCGTCATTGCATTGGCAGCTTTCTCAGCCGCCAGTTTGGCTGCTTTCTCCGCTTCTTCCCTTTCCTTGAAAAAGCCGGATTTCGTTTTGCACTCTCTGATGGTGACCGTCATGAGATTAACTGTGACATCCGTGATAACAATTTGATCCGCCAGTGGCTGTTTGTTTATCCAATATTCGGCGGGCGGAGCGTTGTTATTAGTGTCACCTTCGCTCACATTGTTCAAGTTGTTGTTCATTTCCTCTTTAATGTGACTGTGACTATTACCGTTGGCAGTTACACTGCTCAGGTGAGAATGATGTTGCTGATGATTCGTTTGGGATGTCGGCGTTTGCGACAATGGATTAACACCCAGAGAATTTGGCTGATTTATTGGAGTGTTCGATGTCACTGGAGTAGATGTTTCTGTCGCCGTTGACGTTTTAGTCGAGCTTGGAGTTGAGGACGTTAAAGAAGAGTTTTGCGAATGTCTTCTCTCTCCAGGACCATGCTTTTCAGGAGATTTCGGTCTGTCTTTGTCTTTAGATTCTTTTTCAATCATTGACTTGTCTTTTTCCTTCTCGTTTTTCTCTTTGTGATGATGGTGGTGGTGGTGACGATGTGGGGATGCTGATCCAGTCGTGCCCACCCCGCTGTCTGATGATTTTCCATCCTGGCTATGTCGATGGCTTGTTCCCGAATGTGAAGTGCTCTGAGTTCGAGACACTTTGGCTGGTGGAGGGGATGCGGAAGCCGAACGATGACTCTCCTTGCTACTCTGCTGCACTGGACTAGTTTTTGGGGTTGTTGTGATCGTCACTCCTATTTTTCCTGACTCTCTGCAATTCAGACAAATATTGCCACATTTAAATTGATTTTCTAAGCAATCTTATGAATTAATGGTACGTAGCAATCTGTAAACGACATTATTTCAGAGATTTTTTTCACAGATTTGCAGAAAACTTACTTGATGACTTCAGCTTTTCTTTTTAAAGTTTCTTTCTTGGGAGATTTATCTTTGACAATGCTTTCTTTTTCATCTGACGAGTCTGGACTCGGAGAAGGCGATTTCGACCTGGACAATTCTCGACTCGTTTTGCTGGATGTACTCTTCGAAGATAATGGCGACACCTCTCTTTCTCTCTGCTCAAAATATATTTGCATTTAAAGGAATGTTCAGCGTACCTTTTTTGGTACTTTTACCAACTTAAATAGAAACCAATGGCCATCATAAATATAACCTTAAAAATATCGCTATCGCATGGCTCTTGGACTTACTAGTAACGAAATCCGATTTTTAGGCTTTGGCCCTCTTTTATGAGACTGAGGATCTCTTTCGCGTTGGCTATACTCGAATGCTTCAATCAGTCTTGAGTCCAAAATATTTTCTTCTGGCTCCCAGGTACTGTGCCTGTTGGATACATCGAAAAATTAAATCAAATACTTTGCATCGTTTTCAAAAATAACTAGATACCTACTGCAAAGAAAACGAAAGTTCCTATCTAATCTAGAAAAAGTAAAATTACATTTACACGCATCAATCAATTTTATCTGTAATCTGTAACTTCATGCATTCCAATTTTAATACTTGCTAAATTATTAAGTACGATGAACACTATTATCATTGTCTCAATTATAATTCAAAAACGAAATAGATTCATTGTTCAACAGTATGGGGCTTTAATTGTATCCAATATTCTACTAAACACCAAAATAAAGTTTCTCAAGTAAATACCTTGGACTCCAGCCCTTCCATTTGACCAAGTATTCTACTCGTCCCTGTAAAAAGTTTCCAATGATTAAACTATGATATTGATACTAATATAACATAACATAACATAACTCTCTGTCATAACACTTTCATGACAAATCAATGAATATATTTAATGAGAAAAGGGAAACTTACTTTACGAACTCGTTTTTTCTGGATCTTTTCTGCAGCAAAGACTCTATCCCCTACACTGGATAACTCCATTCTGTCTTCGTCTGATGTAGTCTGTAAAAAAGATTAAAAGATATAGTTTTATTTTTGGGTTAGCATAACGCATATTAAATAAACTAGTCCCTTTATATTTCATATTTTGAGACTTGAGACAGACTTTTAAGAATAAATATTAGAATTTATTGTTTCTTGTATATATCATATTATGAAATAGTATATTATCTTATAAACATTCTCAACCAAGCTAAACTTACAGAATTACAATTATCGGAAACAAAAATTATGGCTGATCTGTTTAATCTGACTAATTAATCTGATTTAATCTGATTAATTGCAGACTGAGAAAATAGCAATTTGGTATGCAGCTAATAAATCCACATGCTTCTATCAGATATATTATACGATATACCATATACGATACCTAAACCATTTTTCTCACATACAATTATGACATTGTGATTTTGTGATGATTTAGATTTAGTCTTATATAAAATATAATATATATCTTGTAGTTTTAATAACTTATGTATGTCTCATTTGAAGAAGATAGTATTACAGATGAAAATTATAACTGGAACATTGACATAATTAAATCTATAGCACTCATTATTTCAAACCAAGTATTAAACTCCATAGAAATTCTGTGTTTAAATTGTAAGTATTGGATCAATACTTTGGAATTATATATTCCTCCCAATTATATGTATGCAATTTTCATTTACAATTACGTTTATCTGGTCACTATTAACTCCATTTATCTCCAAATGCTATTAAGAATGAGGAAGATATGTAGTCGTACCTGTAGAAGGAGTAATAATCACTACCGAAGTAAACTTTTGACCGAGTCAAGTTAAGTTAGAAATAATAATATTGTTATTATTTTTACTACTTTAGATGCAAAACTGCACTGTTATAAAATGCTTATACTTAAACTATTGAAGCAATTACGTTTCCTAATCTGCCTTCCTGAGTAAATAAAAAGATTTTTTATTTACTAAATAGTAATTGCAGTGTATTTTGAGTTTAGCAAATAGAATTTAAAATTTTTAGTTGCAATTATAAAGCAATAACAAACTGACATAGGTAAGAATCCGGAAGATTCCGTGATCTTTTGAGTCTTTGAGTGATCTGTTAGTGTTACGTATGTATGTACAGTGTACAGTGAGTAGAATATAATTGTACGTGTATTTTATTACGTAGGTATGTTCTTCACGTACCTTTATAATATTATTAGCAGTAAGCACCTACATCTACATCTATATGCAATGTCGCATCGAGTATTTAGTACGTAGTATGTAATAGTGTAGTATAACCTATTATGCGCTTACGTAATTTCTGTCTGACTGCTTTACTTTCTTTCTTACTAGATGGACGGATTCTCGGATTAAAGCAAAATAAATACCTACTAACATACACTGGCAATGGTACGCAGAAGTGAAAAACAAAATGATGGGAAGTCTCTGCGTCGAATCACAAACGAAAGTCTACACTCTACACAAAACACTTTTAACCCCTTGCAATTACGCTTAATTAGTTTACCTGCTCTATGATAATGCGCTAATTTATTATCATTTTTAAACTGACTATTGAGCAATTTATCAATTCTCTTTAAATATCAGCATCCAACTTTATATCTAGCGAAACACAATGTCGAAAGCCTATGATTTTCGCTATACAATGTTGTGATGAGCGTTTCCTTTGCTAAATGTAAATACGATATTGCATGTGAGGGTCCAAACAAAGAGTTTGGCTACATGTTAGCTTTCTGGAAGATGAAAATCAACTGCTTTTCGCAGTCTTAAGCTATCCATGTCCATGATAAATGAAAAGTGGTTGGTTCTCTAGACAAAAGTAGCAACCCGCGTTCTTGCGTATATGTAAACCATTTTGCTATATTATTATGAAGTTAGAATAATAATTGTGAAAATTGTTTTTAAGAACCGCTTTATACTACAATCATGTACCAAGCATGTGATGACTTGCAAACTTGCAAAAAAACAATTTACTTATTTATATGTTTTATTTTGTAAGTATGCATGTCTCATTCATGTGCATATGTGTGGAGTGTGGGTATTTCTTTAAATCCTATTTCTATATTATCATTTTCTCAAATCAAAAATGATTTTCTATTATAATTTGGCAGTAGAGCAGAATACAAATGTATGTATATAGTAACAGCATTAGTTTCATTTTATATTTTATACGAGAAGGATTGTTCAATAATCCTGACTTTGATAAATCGAGACTTTTATAGTCCTAAATCATGAATGTAAAGTGTATCTTGAGAAAGACTAATTTGATTGTTGTCAATGTCAATATTAAATGCAGTTTTTGGTTCCAGGAACGTGAGAATTTCTTTGGAACAAATATAATAAGTATAGCACTAAAACGGTTTTAGCGACCTGCTCATTCTATTTAACAAAAGAAATGATAAAATATTGTAAATAATTTCATGTTTCATTACTAACCACATACTAAACTTTCATGGTTTAAATGAATTAGCTAGTGGTTAATTTTTTTTCATATCCACTATCACGTGTTATGAAAATTTTTCTATACACCCTCTATAACTTAGCTCACCGCTCGTCTATGTACGGATGTATAATATCTTGGAACTACTTATAGAAATTTGTGTATCCACTAGCTCTTGTTGGCTTTCAAAAACGAAAACATTATCTACATTACACAGGTGTTACAAACAAAATTGTCCCAACTTAAAGATATCGACTGCATATCCTTTCCTTTCACACTTTAAAATTAACTTTAACTATAAAAATGTTCAATTTTCCATTTAAATGATGCAGGGTAGAATAAAGCTCACCATTCTGCGAAATTTTCGGAAAAATCCTGGATGAAGTCTTATTTTCATTGACAGTACACTACATGTATCACCCTTTCAAGACAACATGTATATATCTTTGTGCTGGGTTTACATGGGCGTTATACTTTCACTTAAGGTTGGATTTAAATGCAAGTTAAATCTTAAAATCCAAGCGGAACACATGAAGTAGTTGTGAGTTGTTGTTTTAGTTGAAGTATTGTTGTAATATTAATTGTACAACCTGTGTAGTGTGTAGTGTCCGTGTCGAAATTTCTTAGTGGGTAATAGGAAAATTCACTTGAAACAGTGAGTGCGTTTGCATCAGATTACAAAACAAGACTGACGATTACAACAATGCAATGGTGAGCGGAAATGACATCCATGAAGCGAAAGGAACAACAAAAATTTTCCGTTCCCTCTAGAGCCTGTCCGGACAGGGACACAGAGAATCAACCCTCCCGTCCCTAGCCCACGAAAGCAAAACTTTTTGGAGGTTAGTCTTAGTTAGAGAAGAAGAGGGTTAGTAGCAGTAGACTCATTGTCCTTACCCGTAACGGCTGCATACAACTATCACTATTCACAAAAACAAACCTAAAATATAGTTCGGTTTATATATACCTACTTACATGTATGCGTCAGGCGTGTGTTTGTGTATGATGTGACTATGTAAGCCTTACCAATAATACCAATATGCCCCAATATAAATATAAACCACCCCTACATAATATAAGGGAAGTGCGTAAGTAAAGCATTGTAATGGTAATCGTATCTACAGGGACGTAAGTGAAAACATATTTGTGGTGCATTTTCATTTCCCTATTTTTAGTATTTTCATTTCTAATTGCTTTTTATTTTTGTTAATCTCAAGACGAAATAGTTTCTGGGAGATTTATTTAAAAAAGTGATCTATATATAAAATAAACCTCTTAAATCTATAGTTGCATTTAAGTAATGAGAAAACTGAGATGAAGGTTAGTGCCCATGCCCATGAAACCCTCTTAAATACGACATTGAAGTGCTATACAGCTGAAATAACCCATGGAGGGACTTGCTATAAATAAAGTACTTTTTCTGTTTGTTTGTCACAATTCGTATTCGAACTTACAACGTAAGTAAGCGTTAAGTGCTCACCTCATCCTCGTCCACTGCCATGTACAAACGCCTTACCTATTTTGCTTTTCAAATGATCACTATGCAGCTGTCCTAGCAGTATAGAAGCAATTATTATAGTCATCTCTATATGATCACAAAGGATTCTGACACACATCTATATTCGAATCCGAACACGCGTCGGAGGCATGACACCAAATTACTGGTTCATCAGGATATAATACACCATGGCCATGTGTAACACAAATGCGCTTACCTATTTACCAATAACATTACAACATGCACAATGCTGCATGGTGTTCTAAGAACAATATCCCCGAAGTACCCATTTATGTTTACCCATATACACATCCATAGTTCAGGGTCATAAACAGATTCTCAAAAATTGCGACAAAAAGATAATGGTAGCGACCAGAAGATTAGTTGTACTTGGGTATTAAATTGAACTAGATATTCCTATTTCGACCCATATAAAGAAATTTTGAACTTTTTATACAAATGTTGCTAGCCCAGTTCTGAAACTAGGAAAACCACTAATAAAATTTCAATTGAAAGAGAAACCTGAAAATACGAAAATGCTATTTATTTTTCATCATTAACTTTCAGCAACTTCCATGTTGAGTAGAATTAAAAGTCAACCTTACATGATTTGCTAGATGATGAAATTGAAAATGAAATATTCAGGCGAACTATTCATCTCTGGATGAACGGAAGATTATTCTTACTTCCATATGTTACTAGAACATTCGGGTGAATTAAGTCTCCTGTAAAAGGCAACGGGAATACGGGAATGGAACGGAACCTCTAAAAATCTTCCTTTCGAGACAGTGGAGAATAGGGATTGGCTTTTTGCTTGGTTTTCTCAACTACGCAATAATTCGCCCCTATGAAGTCATTCGTTAGCTATTTAGTGACAGCCCCACTGTCTACTTTATCGCTCCACATATATACAGTTCCAGATAGTTCTTTCTAGCAAGCAGAAGTTGTGAATTCCAGAGAAGAGAAATGCTGTGATATCGTGCAATGTGCACATATTTCTAACGAAGAGCAGACTTTTCTTGATTAGAATGTAATAGAATTAATGCAAGTACAGTCGAGAAAGAAGTATCCCTTTTCTGTTTTTGATTAATTACCTACCTTATATGCATAAATTCTATGTAAAATACTTTACGTGAAAGTTCATTTCAGCATTCAACATTTATAAAAAAAAATGCCAGTCTAAGCACTTCGCAATCCTTATGTATATCTGTATTATGAATGGCAGTACCTACTTATAGTCAAAGACGATGATTAGTGGAGATTCCAATATTTTCGTAAACGTAACTAGACCTAATTAACCAATTTCAGACGTAGTTTTTCAAAATATTTCGCTTTAGCTAAAGTCACTCACATGAACAATTAGCATAACAATATCCAATACTGGTTAACACTGAGGAGATTACAGCGATGGGAATCGAAGGAACTTCGAGATTCAAACGCAAAACTATTGTACTTATGTTGAGGAATGCATGCTTAACATATTAAACATTAGAGGTCATTAAAGAGTTATCTTTCATTCATTAGTGCGTTTAATCAGTTGACTTGTGTTCTTCACGTTAACATTTCATAACAGGCATAAATTATGTGGAATTCTAACTAGAGTACTATGATACTAATGAACTAAATAACAGGTAACTATTACTTAACAATGTATACATAAATTCAATTATTATTATTGAAATGTTCTTTAATAAGTTGGGAAATTAGCCGCTTTAATTGGGAGTAATTAATCCCATTTTCTTGGCTTGTCTTAGGTGTTTCTGCAGATCTTCGCTGTCTTTTACTTACATGAGCTCTGTTTTGAGGTTCCCTGGGTGGCATCGGTTTGTAAGGAATATGTCCATAATGGCGATTATACCTCCTATTATGGAAACTGTCGTAGTTATCTTTGAGAGTCGGAATATCACTATTGCTGTGTTGATTAGAAGAGCTTACATCGGAAGCTTCATATGGCTGGATTTGGACAGGATCATCAGCATTGTAGTCACTACCGTAAGAGCTAATTTCAGAGAGGGAGCTTGAATGTTTAGACGATGAATCTTCTGTGGCTGCAGACGCCGGTACAGGGGCATTTACGAATCTAAACAAATTAAAACGAAAGTTTAATTATTATATATCTCCGCTTAACTGTTATGAAGCTGCATTTAGAATTAGCCAATAGATTAAAGTTACATGACACGTCCAGGAGGTCCCGGTGGACCTGGTGGTCCCGGAAATCCCCTTGGGCCAATTGGTCCAGGCAATCCTGGACGTCCCCGACAGCTCAAAGGACAATAGTCGTCTTCATAATCAGGATGATTGCTGTCAGGTTCTTCTCGTTTAAATAGAAGCTCAGACCTTACTGTAGTTGTAAGACCTTCGTCCATTTCCGCTGAAGAGTGCGGCTTCTCATTGTAATCCTTAGTTCTTTCTTTATTATTGAGCCCGCCAGGATAACCTCTTGCTTGAAATTGTGACCTAATGTTAAAAGCAGCAACATGTGGCATGAAATATGGAAAATAATTCGGCTGAGGACCAGGATTTACAGTTTCAGGGATATCCCTTTCCGTATATTCTTCGGCCTTTGAAGGATGAAACGGAATAGGGTCATAGTGAGAATTTCTATCGACAGCACTTGCGTAATACTCAGGGGCATCCCCAAAACCTTCTAAAATGTAGGCCAATTCATCAGGCTTTAAACCGTTATAGTAGCCGTCACTGATACCACCACCTAATAAGAAAAGTAGTTTATACTTTATTTTTGAAAAACGGTTTCGGGAACGACAGAAAAAGACATTACGGACCAATCGTTACGTAAATGAGTAGGATAATCGAATGCTTGTAAGAAAATAATTTGGACATATTTACGGGATAAGTATTTGCTTAGAATTTGTTAAAAGAAAATAAACATTCGTTCACCTTCTTCTTCACTCTTGTGATGTACATCGTAAGAACTGTGATGAGTGGGTGTATGATGTAACGTTTCCGGAGTAGACGTGTGAGAAGGAATTGAATAGGTCTGAGGATGATTCTGGGTGCTTTGGTCCGAGGCACCTCGGGTAGTCCTTGTGAAATCTTCTGTGTTAAAGCTCTGTCCCCCCACCATATGTTCATCCATCGTGTCTAAATCTAAATCTGGGATTGGAAATTTTTCGGTGTAGGCAACATTTTCATCTAAGAAATCGTGATTACAGCAAATTCCCAATTCTGGCACTGCCATAATACTCTTGGCGGTGTTACAAGAAATGTACAGTGGAGAACCGTCAGGATTTTCACTCAGGGTACCTACATAATTTTCAAAAGATTTGAATCATTTTGTCCGTAGATTAAGCGATCTTAAATTATTTAACTGCGGATAGAAGCTTGTTTGAAAATGTATTACATTTAATAAGATAAGTAAATAGTAATGGCTTATATTGTAATATTGAATGAAATATTTTCCTATTACGATATAAATGCGGGCATCTCTCGATTGCGACACAGCGTGAATTTGTAGGACAGTTTTCAAGTACATTAACTTCATCTTTGAAAAAGTAATCACCACCTTCATGGGTCAAATAACAAGGGATAATGGAAAACAGGGTAACTAGAAAGGCAAATACTGATGGGTGGATAATACAAATAAAAGACATGACTGGATTTGGATGACGGACAATTACAAGAACTAGCAAACTTTAAACTAATTGCTAAAACTATGTCAAATTGTGTATACAATTTTTCCAGTTTCTTTATAAGGTGCGGACATCCCTCCCACAATGACACGAGAAGTGGAATGCTTTAGAAATCATTACTATCAAAAACATAAGTTTGAATGATTTAAATATGTTATGTATGAATGGGTGTGAGTGTGTGAGCAATGAATGTGTTCTATGCAAATAGTCAAATGTTAATCCTTATCGCTTTAATGGGGTATCATACGAATGCCCGTCAAAAGCAACTGTCATCTGGGTTCAAGTTAACAATCTTAGATATGTAAGAAATAGTTTGGAGTTTGGATGCAAGACTACCTGTTGTAATAAATAATGGTCACTTACTTATCTTTGTCACATAGTCACATTCACATCCTCACATCATATTAAGTATAAGCTTGTACATACTAAAATTGTGTCGTTATAATAATAAGGCTTACTAAGACTATTATAAGGTTATAAGGCAAGTTATCAATATTATATCGATCCTATTCAGTTAAATAGTCTTTGCAGACATGTAAATTGGAATCGGGGACTACGAGAATGAATTTTTTCAGATATAGATGTAGGTAATCGAAGTAAATATCAAATATTAGATTGTTCTTTGTGTGCAGGTAGGTCTACATTCGACATACTGGCACTGGCGTATGTCATAAAGGCCGAGGATATTCCCATTAAAAAATCATTGCAAATTCATGAATATATACCCTGTGTACATAGACATACGATTTTAATTTTGGGTGAATATTCAGTCATTGTAATGTATCTGCTCAGTAGTGTTTGTTCTGTATTCAATTTAAAGCAATTTCCATATATCAAGGTGCACAGCAATTACACGCATCAGTCTCCAATTCATTCAAACAAGCTTATAAATGGCCGCTTATCCATCAATTACCATAAATGATTTATAACCTATACCTATATAGGTAGGTATTAAAAAGGTTCAACAAGAACTGAAATATTTATTCTTCGTTGTCCACTTAGTGCACTATTTACCCTAATATAAGATCAGTGTACATATTCATATAGTATATGGTACGGTGTAGCACCTTAATACCTAGTAGAGTTCAGAGATTTAAAGCTCATTCTGAGAATATCAATCAAACTTTAGTATTTAATTATCGATACTTTTAAACATGGAGCACAGAATAGGAAAATAGAGAGAGATACACGTATAATAATGGTGCTTTTGTTATGTAAAATACGTAATACATACCTAACAAATATGAAAATCGATTTATTTTAAGCATGTAAAAGAATATAATTATAACGTATTAAATGTATTATGGACAGTCATGGAGGTATTATGAATGAATAAGATAAATTCACAATAAAGCCTTCTGGGCGGTTAGTAAAGCTTAGAACTCTCTCAACCCACGGCATACTACAATATTTACAAGCGTAGTACATAAATTAGTGTATAAATAATATACAAATATCTACAAAATTAGCTCAGTCACAACCTCACAATTGCATAGTAGAATGGAAGTAGTTTGGCTGTTGGCTATTAAATTATTTCCTACTACCAGTTCTTGCTGGACGAGAATAATTTTAATGGATTTCACTCGTAAATTTTCAGTGAAACAGTACATGCGGCTGATCTACCTTTAAGGCTACGACACTTTGGCCTATTATAGTTAACACAACAGTACTCAGCATAATAAAATACCTGTTATCATTGGGTAAACACGAAGGACACAGCTTATTAATGATTTAATAATTTACTTACAGTATAGTAACAGTAACAGCCCCTAATTTAACGTTATTGTTCAACATTCAATGAAGTGCTCCATGCGGTGGAACATGAAGTATGAAAACGTCTCAAATCAAGCCACGAACTTTGCAACTAATTACTTACGACAGCCAAAATTATTCGGCTCATTTGTGATACAACCGGCATTTCAACGATATTTAGCTTTAGATTATCAATCTGTTCTTACCGGTGGAATAATATTATTTTAATCTTAGATTAGAACTACTAACTGGGAGTAATTGTACAGTTAATAATGAAAAGGGGGAGGCGTGCTGCGGAATGCAATGAACATTGGCTGGAACTTGGGCTTTCCATTACATCGATTACATTACATATAGCCTCTATAATATTTATTATGCTTGCTTGATGGTTTTGTACTACACCACTACATGCACAGATGTATTATCGTAAGCAGGATTCATACATACGTACACTAGAAACAACAATTTTTATTACAGCAACTAGTAACATTTTGGCAACTTGGTAATTGGTAACTTGGTAATTCATTTACAGTTTCCGACCAATTTTATTCCTATGTACGAATACGCGCATAGAGATGGGCATGGGTAGTCTTGCTGAAGATAGATTTTCAATTACTTAAACGACAATTTTCAGCTGTCTATTGTTAATTTTCATCACGAAGATTCTATGTGTTAATAACTATTATTAATTGATACCCTATAATAATTAACTATACATAAGAAGTAGAACTACCCTTCCTATATTGTCAACTTGAAATACCATCTACGCACCAACTACGAAAACATTTTCGTACACTGTTTTTTGTCTCCCGGCTCTCAATAGTCAGAATTCACAGATTGTATAAAACTATAAGCAATTGCACCAGTTGCACATTTGAATGAGAATACAATACCTGATCTTATTAATACTTGCTTACGAAATTTTCTTTGTTTTTCTCAATTTCCAAACATTTTTTGTGAATACTATAAGAAATTATACATTTCCTAATGAAATGTGAATAAGTTACATTCTTGATCACTGGTTGTGGTGATCTGAAGTGCAATAGTATTTTCATGCATGCATGTGAATGAGTGCTAAATGAGGATAAGCAATAATGAATGAAAATATTAAAAAATTATGACGCACCTATCCTATAATTGACGAACATTCCTTGTACAAACCGTTCTCTGCATTATTCATATGGTAAACCCAGCATTTATAACAACTATTAATCATCAAAGTCTGTTATATCGGGAAATTTTCACATTTCTAGTGGTTAATTAATATTTAAAACATAATGAGCCTAAAATAGCAATTCGTTATAATATGTACTACTGTACTACTGGTATAATAACTATTACAATTATGCACCATCATTATCATTCACAAGCAACTAACGATTTGGTTCTATTAAAAAGGAATCAGAGAAAGAACACTTTCTTTCCATACCAAAAATCTGAAGAATATATGTGGAGACAACTATAATATTATAATTGGTAGGTATTGATGGCCTTCTAGTGCCTATCTCTCGTTTGTTACGTCAGCTAGGAAGTGTACGCATTGAATAAAACATATAATGTGAATTCGTATTTCTGCGGAAGGCAGTAGGAAGGAACAGCAAAGGTGGAACGAACTGGATGCGATGTGATAGCTGATTGATATTGATTTCAATTCGCAAGAAAATTGCTAAATTGGCTGACGATTCAAAGAATTGCCTCACTATACCTACAGTGAGGTAGTCCGTATTAGTAGCTAAAGACATCATTTGCCAAATGACTGGTACAAATAGCAGTTTGTACAAGGAATCTTCGTAAATAATGTATGCATCATAGCGTTGTGTCTGGGCTCTATGTAACATCTGGAGGAGCAAAGAAATTACATGATGAATATTTGTATATTTTCATAATCATGCTGTCGTATTTAATAATCTTGGACTTGAGTTTCAGAAACCAAGAAAGTAACGGTTACGCTGATATTTTTATGTTGCACTAGGTACCGAAATACTTTCCTTCCAACCTACACAATGATAATCACAGTGGAAATGAAATACTTGACTTTTCATAATTCTGTTTGCCAAGAACAAGTGCAGTGAGTAGTTATTTCCTTTCCCTGAAGATCAGGATATGAGGATTAGGGCTAGGAAAATACGAAGAAAAGGCGAATGCATTTCTTACATTTTCTACCATTACTTTTTTCATTGGTAAAAGTGTTTTGACCTCTGCTTTAACTCCGCCTTCTCCAATCAATTATAGTAAAAATGGCCTCTTTACGTAGCCAAACCATCGAACAACAAAGTTATAAATACATAATGCCACATCAAAATAATTTTATACTACACCTATTTTTACACATATAATATTTTATGACTCATAAAAACTGTTTAGAGAACATTGCAAACTAAGTACATATAGTTATGGTGGTTAAAGGGTATAGTATGCAAATTAGTGCACCCTTGGCCTATTTGCGTGGTAGTCAATTTTGTTGACGGAGGTGTACTGCAAAAGGTAAACATTTTATGGTGGGTGCATTATTGTATGAATGACATAAATAAAAATAGAAAGTCAATATTAAGATTCATTGTCATTTGTCACATTGTCAGTGTGGCCACGACCATAGCAGGGGGAATGTGAAGATGAATTGGTTGTTGAGCATAAGGGCTGTAGCAAATCAAAAACCTATTACAGTATGTACTTAGCCCCACGAACTTGTATGGATTGCGTCAATAAATGCTTGGTTTTCGTTGTTGGCGAGTTTACATTTTGCATTTGTAATGAGACCATGAGTTAGGAGTACAAAAGAGGGGGCACCTCCCTCATTTAGCGGTGGGTATCTGGACACATCGCACACATGGACACTAAAGTGACGTGTATATGTCTCTGTCTCATCCTTATATACACTTTTATTTGAAAAACGGGCAGTCGAGCACCGAGCAGGTCAAGAATATCGAGTGCTCACTTACTTTGCTTGCTTATATTATTGTAGTTTGTGCTTCTGCCAATAATCTAAAAATATAATGTTCGCATGTGCACAGCACACACTAAAGATAAATACTAATGTATCCTGAATCCAAGTCCAAGCTTATAAAAATAACATGCGTTAGGAAATGAGACAAACGAAGTACATGCTTAGTTCACTATACTTTACTACACACTTCTTGGTAGTAGGGACAAGTGAATGAATGCCTATCGCTTTGCAGAAGGACAGAAATAAGAATAGAACGAGCAGATAAGTTGGCAATTATAGGATAAGACTCACACAAATATAAACTCTACATGAGTATAATTATAATTCATTTATAACTGTCTTCAACGATTTTTGGCAAGCATCAACAAGGGGGATTGTCGAAACCCACTTAATACTATACAGACGCGTACGAAATTACATACCTACTTATTTTCTTTTTCCTTTCAATAACCATTACTTTTGTCAGACTTCAAATGACCGGCCTTGCATCACAAGTTGACATCTGATGACAACGTGTCTCAGCCTCAGCAATTTCTACTCATTGTATACCTACCTACCTAGTTTCAACCCAATACATTCAACAATCCAATCCAGGAAGCCTAGCTCCTTTGTTTCGCAACTGAATTAATGAATTAAATTAGACAGAGAATAATGAAGGAAGCATTTACAGATAATGAATTAACTTGATTGGCATTTATGGNCCTAGCTCCTTTGTTTCGCAACTGAATTAATGAATTAAATTAGACAGAGAATAATGAAGGAAGCATTTACAGATAATGAATTAACTTGATTGGCATTTATGGCATCGTGAACTTGAAAACTCAGTTAAAAAGGAAGAAATTGATATACAGTAGACTACCTAATGTGATACTGGCTGGCACTCTGGCACTACTGAAGAAATGTACCAATTAGTCAAAATACTCTCAAAATATAATGTTATAATATGCATTTCATGATTGTATACTAAAAAACGTAAATCTTCATGCAATATTTATTTTCCGTGTGCATGTGCTACCTATTTGTATCAAGTATCAATAAGTAGATAATAGTAGATGATGATCCAATTTTCAAATCCAACTATACAAATAATAAATGATAATAGAGTTCACTCCTCTAAACGTTTCCTGCTTCGAAATCTTTACTATGTACTATACACTGACTTGTGAAGCACAGCAATGCTGTAAATTACGCAGAAAAACATGCAAATGGTACTGGCTAAAGGTCTTAATTACATATTAGTTAGCTTAAGACTGTAAAGTGAAAGCAAAAATTGATTCAATTTCAATACAGGTGATCTCCTTGAATATTGTCCATAAATGTAAATTATTTCTCTAATAATAAGTAGACCATCATAACGTAACTTGCTATTGAAACGGTAAATTTTACATAAAATTGTCATTGCTTCTCTGCTGCATATTATGCGTATAGTTAGTATTGGAAAGTATTATACTTTTGAGACCAACATTTTGACACCTATAGCATACTACTGAAGTCCGAATAAGTCTACGTGCTACCCATATATCATTTTACGGCTACCACATTTGTCTTAAGTATCGTATTATGTAATATTTAATATAGACAAGGAGCCAATGCATGTGCGTGTCTTTTCGCACAAGGTCACCGGAACAATCAACGATTTTAAAGCATACTATCAAAGTGTCCTGCAAATCGTTGCTTTAAAGAACATGTATTCCGCTGGCATTGTTTCAATATGTACAATGGACAATGACCCTTTAGAAGAAATACACTGATGAGACCAGTTGAAGTCTTCAACAACCTTGCTTTTATAAACACTTGTCAAAAAGTCTGAAGAGGAAATTAAAACATTTATTAATTATAGATTCTTGAAAAAATGGTGATAGAGCTAAGGTGCTTACGTCATAAGACAACAATTGAGGGATTTGAATAGGAATATTTGGAAAGACTTTGTGAATTGCACTTTCTGTCATGAAAAGGATTACTTGGAAGTTAGTGCCACTTGTGATTAGGTATACTCTCATTGGAGTGCTAATAGAAACCTGTTATTATGCTCAGTGGTAGTGTGGTAGGTACAACTGTACAAAGGCATTAGTCTTATGGTGGATGGAAGTAGTAGAAGTATAGTATCGGGAAGAACCGATAGTTAATTAATAAAACATGGGTAACTCTCCTTCTTTAGCAAGATGTTCAGGTATAGCCATCCAATCTGTTTATTATTTATTAGAACATTACATACATTACTATGTACTATTGCTAACTTTTTATCGTGCAGTCGCTCAGTCGGTTTTACCTTGCCTTGGCATCACATCAGCTTGCTGTCTCGATTTTTCTAATTTAATACTCTTACGCCGATACGATACGACTGAACCGACATGCGACGACTACTCTGTACTGAACAATTCATATACTTAGGCTAATAGTTCAGTTAGTGCTGTCACAGAAGACAAGGCAAACGGAGCTGAACGCAACTTTCTTTCTTCTTTCTCGCAACACAGAAACTGAAGCTATACGCTCTAGCGAAATAATACATCTTTGTTGTACAAAGGATATCATTTCACTAATTTCTTAAGTGCTGCATTCACAAGGGAATTGTTTCCATTTAGTCGCTTTCTAGAACAGTATTTCATCTCTCAATTAACCACGTACAGTTTTATTCTGTATAATAATAGTGTGACAGTTTCTTATTCTGTTACGTTCATCGTTTAAAACCGGATATCTTCGCTTCGTTATTAGAGTACAAGTACAAGTATAGCATCTCCTCACTCAAGTGTTCTAAATATACATTAGCATTGTATTGATCTGAGCCAGAAAAGTATCATTTAGAGATCTAAGATTATTCCAGATGTGGTGTTTGGAGGAAATTAATTTACGTGGATCGTACTATATGTAGCTGATACATTCGAATCACCTTTTGAATTTCGATATACAGACAGCTAACAGCTAGAACAGATAATAATAACATAAATATAAAAACAATCCTTGCTCTGAATTCTCGTTCCTTGAATAAGTATTAAGATTTTGGGACAAATGTTAGCACTGCGTTTGGATGCAACTGCAACTAGTGCAACTAATTTGGCAAATGATATGGTAGTCCGATCGAAAAGAGACCTAAATTCCTAAGTATAGCTTTCAGCATTACTTTACGACGAAGAGATCTCTAGAGTTTCGCATACAGCTCTAGTCAATGGTTATGGGCTACCCATTTAGTATCAAAAGTGCGATTCTGTTACTTACTTGTGCAGATTTTTCACAATTGGATCAATCGTAATAAAGAATTTGCGAATCTTGGCGATTCGCACCTTACCGTCAAAATTATTTAGTCTTGTCCGGACCATTTCATCCGAGATTCAATAAAAAAGGTAAGCAGAATATCTTTCTAAAATCTTTTACCGGTTTACTGCATCATAATTTATAGTAGTGTACTACGAATGGGAATTAAAGAGGCATTTACATCTCTAACAAACAACTCCAACCGGAAAAATCTAGTTCCAAAGTTCTAACGTGCCAAAATGTTACTGTCGTTGAAAAAAATTGAGTTCAGTTAACATTTTTTGTAACATAAATAGAACCCTGCTGATGAGGTTAACAGTCTTTGTTTTCCTTCCAACAGGGCAAATGAATATTTATTGTTATATCTGTCTCAAGGACTTTTACTATACTGTAATACTGTGTGTTCATACAGACGTGAGAAATTGAGATATATAATTGCTAATTACTATGTATGTACGCTTTGTACGAGTACGACCGACAACTACTAGCAGTACTTCCTATAACTATTTAGACATGTATAAAGGGGGAAAAATATGTCGAGACAAGATATCAACTATTAGTTCTGTTATTGCAATAATGACTACAAATTCTTAAATGCATTTGAATTGAAAATAGGAATGGCTGGAGTTTGGGAGACATTGACTGCTGAGACACCGTCGACTGAGCCGATAGCTCCACTGAATGGCAATGGCATTGGAATTGGAAAACCAACAGCTCGAATCATTGACATGTCCGGTGAAAAATTGTATCGAAAAGTGAAACCTAAGTCCAAACACCCAAAACGGCTAGTTTTGAAGTCTGGAGTGATCAATGCAAACCAAATAAATATAGAAGAAAAGGGGCGATATTTTTGTTCAGATGCCTTTACGAGTCTCGTCGATTTTCGTTGGCGGTGGACGATTTTTTATTTTTGTCTAAGTTACATCCTTTCATGGTTTATGTTTGCAGTTGTATGGTGGGTGATTCTTCTGGCTCATTCCGATATCGAGCACTTCGACGAGCCTGATTGGAAACCTTGTGTTTATGGAGTAAATTCCTTTTCTAGTGTTTTTTTATTCTCTCTTGAGACGCAACATACCATAGGTTATGGTTACCACCGAATGAGTGATGCTTGTCCAGAGGCCATTGCTCTTCTATGTCTTCAGAGTATCACCGGGGTCCTAATCGAGTGCCTTATGGTCGGTGTTGTTCTCGTAAAACTGTCTCGACCAAAAAAACGTGTTTCCACCCTTTTGTTTAGTAAAACGGCTGTAGTGTGCGTGCGAGACGAGCAACTGTATTTAATGTTCCGTGTTGCCGACATTCGGAAGAGTATGCTTTTAGAAACGCACATTAGGGCTCAAATTGTGACGAATTATGTGACGGCTGAAGGCGAAGTCCTCCCGAATCATCAGCAAGAACTGACGATTGGGGGGTTCAAGGAGGACGAGGATAGGATCTATCTGTTCTGGCCCACGATAATCGTTCACCCGATTGATGAAGAAAGCCCTTTGTACGATATGTCGGCTAGTGATTTACTCAGTGCTAAATTAGAGATTATTGTGGTAATGGAAGGAGTTGTGGAGTCGACCGGTATGACTACTCAGGCCAGAACGTCCTACTTACCATCCGAGATACACTGGGGTCATCGCTTCTACAATTTAACTCGATTTGAAGAAGGAAGACACATTGTTGACTTTGAGATGTTCCATTATACATACCCGGTGGAAACCCCGTTGTGCTCAGCCAAAACCTTGCAACAAATTAAAGATCTGAAGTCCGAGGGAATGTCAGGACATGACATCATGTGTTCTTTGAATGGGAACAACAGACAATCTGGTGCTACTAGTACAACTAGAGAAGATAGTGATGATGAAGAGTTTCAATAACATTATGCATTTCAGCATAGCACAGAAGAAATAAGCAAAGCAATAATTAAAATGAACACATACATACATAGGTAGGTAATTATCTCAGAATCAATAATCAGCCAAATAAGTCGTTACAAACGGAAACAAACGTACCTACTTAAAGATTCTGCTTATTAGGGAATAGTAAAGTACGTATGCTTAGATAATATAGTATGGGTATACAAGGCAATATTTAAAACATATCCGTAAGGCCCACTTAGCATAACCACTGAAAACTTTCGTTAAATATTAATTCATTGAAGACTTAAAGTTAAGTGGGTATTACTTTAATCTAGTGAAAGTATAACAAAATTCGATACCTAGTCCAAAAGGTAGACGGGATTTAAACCGACTAACGCTAACTTTGATACACTTCATGGCACATCGTTTGTGCCTCTCGTCGATTGTAGCATTGCCGCGTTCATTGATAGAGAAAGCAGAAAGTTAGCTGCATACGGCATACACCCTACATACATGTACTTTTGAATGGTATTATACGGATGTATACTTAATGAGCTATAATACACTAATGAAATATTTAGAGTAACCACCTGCCTACATATTTATTGTATCAATGAAAGCTTATGTAAAATATATGGGTAATATTAATTGTAATACGTGTGTCTTAAGACTTAGTCACATACTATTAAGATATTTTTCTGTAGACTTTCATGAATATGTATGCTATATTTATAAGTAACCTAATACGAGCATTAGATTGGCTAGGATATCGGATGTACCTGTAACTGATTATTACATAATGATATAATTATTGCTGTCAAAACTATCAAGATACTGCGCATACCTACCGTATGTATCGTGTGCTATGTACTGGTCATTATATCTCATAATAAATGTAAGTCTCAACACGGATGTTCAAAACCAGTAATTTTGTTTACTTGATTTGTAACACATTTACGCTTACATATTTATTAACCAGGCCATAGGCATATCACATTAATGTCTCTTCTTAAGTTAATTCATAACTCACAATAAAGTGTTATCTACTGCAATGGAAATTAATATCAATCAATGGAAGTTAGTATCACAATTTTGAAAATATTTTTGAAGTAATTTTCCCCTACTAAATTATAGTTCAATTCTGGAGGAGCTTTTGGTTTTTGTTTCTGATTTACAATGAAATGAGCAGTGCTTTTTAATGTTTTCGATTGAGTCTTCCGAAACCAGGGATAAGAGACAATTGTAACCTTTCGGTCTTGTAATAAAGTCGAATGCTTCGAAATCATAAATAAGTTTTATGTCAATCAAATCTTTCCAAAAATTAAGAGCGTGAGGGAAGAACTTGTCCAGTTTTATTATTGGTTCATCTTCCTCTGCATCTTTCAGGGAAGTCCTGAAAAGAACACTGACCACACTCAAATAGAACAATTTTCTCGGCATTTCGTTGAAGACACACTCTTTTCCATCGCTATTTCTAAATGGTTTGATGATCACTTCCTTGTAAGTGACATTTTGATCCCACTCCTGGACTTTGTCAATGAGGCGAGCTGCAGTCAATGTATGGCTATTTGTAGTGCAATTCGTCCACGTACCAATTTTGGCATCTTCTTTTAAGGACTCTTGACACATAATTTCAATCACTTCTTCGCTTTCTTCATCCATATATTTTCGATTATAGTGCCACATCTCTATCCCGTTATGATATTTCCATTCGATTCGGACCATTGTGTTGACAAATATTCCTAACTTGTTACTGGGTAGTTTACTGTCCCATGGGCTATTGTAGAAATCTCCTCCTTTTACTAAGGTGCTTAGCCACAAAAGGACAAAGATCTTACAAGTCAGTGTAAGACTAGAATAAAATTGCATCTTCACTTAATTTGGCACTTGTTTTCTTGTTTCCGACGTATGCTGAAAACACAATACATTACAAATTAAGATTGGTACTCCATCCAGCTCTTTAAAATTTATTCAAGCCTTTTCCTTTCATGCTAGGTGCTCAAATCTCACATTTTGCAAATTGAAAAAAAGTACCAGATATTTAGATAAAAATTAGTGTGCATTTCTAGTATACTATTACTATTACTCACATGATACTTATTATGTAGTTTTGGAGAAGTAAATGCGAATGCGAGTAACTAACTATATTATTATACTTGTAGCAAGTTAAATGAAAAACTCTTCTGCTATGCTGGTTCAATTTATTACATCTACCTATAGTGTATTTGTATGAAAATTATGAAATACGAAAGAACCGATGTTTAATGTTTATACTGCGTAGTCAACTAATAAGTGTGTAAACATGTGTAGATGGTACAGTAGATGATAGTGATAGAGATGAAACAAAGTTTGGTTTTGCGATTGTATTGCCGGGCTTCATAGTTTGCTTGCATGTGCGATGTGCTACATAATATGATATTTTCTGCAGGACCGTCTTATAGAACACCACTTCGTTTAGATTTCTGTCCAGAAATAATTTTTCTCTATACTATTTTCCACAAACTGCAAACAGGCTCAAAATATGTACACAAGCAGGATGTACCACTAGTACCACATAAAATATAATTTGTAAATTGTAATTAAGTGATGAGTCGGACCTTGGCAGTATGGCAGTATGTCATGCTTAAATATACTGTTCATGTATTCCGATCAATTTCCGTGCTCACATTTTATTAGAATGACAAATAGCTCAGATCAAACTATACAGGCTTTTCGGTTTATCAACGTAGCAGTGAAAACAAATCAGTATTGTCGCCTTATTATTTTCTTATTGATGACTCCCTCAAACAAAGCTGACTCGTATCCGATGAAACCACCACCTACCTACCCACTTACCATACAGACAGAGTTAAAATGTTCTACACGAAATAGAGAAAGCGAATGGAGAAATTTTAATGTGTATTATAGCCTCCCAAAGAGAAATGCAGTTTACACGGTGAAAGTCATATGAACGTCAGACCGTGTTTATGCATGCATGTTGATTGATTTGTCGATGGAATTTTGAATTTGAATTTCGGATGCATATTAATAGATCGATATTGATACAAGACCATTTAGAGTTTGTAACTTAAAACAAAAAAGACTGGAGGTAAATACAGGGATGTCCAAATACATATAAGTAGACGTAGCACTTTCACCATGTAAATGTAGTCGAGCTACTTTATTGTCGTTTTAGTTTACTTACAATGATCCCATTAGTCACAAATGCTCAAAATGACTTCCTCCAGTCCAGCAAAGCAAAAGTCAAGTCTTTCATTCCAATTTCTTCCAGGATTGGCTAGCATTTGTGGAGTGATGTTGTTGCATCACTCAATAATTTTCTCTTTAACTTAAACGTACAATTTCAGTTCGTTCCTGAATAGAGAGCCTCATTTTACACAGAAATTTCAATTGCATACATTAAGAAAGATAAATAAAAGTAGCATACGGCGTTTAGGCGTCAAAAGAGAAAGATTATTTACATGGTGAAAGTGCTATGTCCACTGTAGACATCCATGTAGAATGTTATAATTTATTTTATCACATTAATCGCGTATGTAAAACTTGTGAATGCATAAACCGAGCCAGAGAGGTTGAACCTGACTAAACCTATACAGCCTTAAGAGATGTTGGGGGCAGATGAAACGATCGGTGCAATGATAATCATAAATACAATTCCCACTTAGGTAATCGTTATGGACTTTCTTTTTTGTGGTTATTATTCCATTCTACTATTTCATTGTAATTGTAGGTAGGTAGTCCCCAAACACTCGTACTTCCGTAATTCCATAGTGGGGTTAAAAACCGGTTTAACTGTCGAATAAACGTTTTGAATAAACGAAGGTGCTAGTACACTACACCTCTCTATGTTTACGATATAAAATGACCATTTATTATCTTGATAGTGCTCATTGACACTAAAATAAAGTCATAGGCATCATATGCAAGAAACATTTTAAAAACTCAATTGCACATTTTTCTGAAAACATTACGCACATATTTTACACATTAATATTCTCATAAAATAAGCACATCATACGTATAGTCATTATCCCTTCTTCTGTCAGAGTGCAGACATAGACAGACTGTGCATCGGTAATCGGTCGGTATGGACAAAAATGTTTAAGGAAAATTCACTATTGTAAAGCTTACACTTCGTCAACTCTGATGAAAATTGCTGTGATGATGTGGGATAGAATCTACATTTCAGAAAACAATATAAGCGCAACCACCGCGCACCGTACATAGTGTACTACACAAGAACACAAGTACAATATTATGTTCAATATAGAGACTGTAGACTAGACAATTTCCTAAGCTAGTATTGCCTACAGATAATTATTATTATTAGCAACCTACCATGTAAAGACCATAAAATAATTTGAATACTGACATATATGTAAGCATGTAACTGCCTTATTCTTTTGCGACAGTATTATACACCAATATCAACAGCATCTCATAATTCGAAACGAACATGAATGACACCATCGTTCATATTCATGAGGTTTCTCAGACTCTTAGATTTTTATTTATTGTGTCAGTGATGTCCTATAAACGTATGTAAATCACATTGAGACCATAAACTAACATAAAGTATACATAATCTCAAATCCGAATCAAAACTCTAGCGTCTTTCTTAGAGAATGTTTGTTAGTGCCCTGCTGCATGTAATTTCACAATAAATATAACTTCACTAAACAGAAATTCCCAAATGAATTTAGTTAGACTAAACATTTAAATCTGAACTGTTTGATATAGTTTTCTCCTGAGAAATTTTTAGTGACTGCCGGCTGGTATGATCATGTTAAGAGAAAACCTATTGCGTGATGAGATCTTTTTTCCTGGGATCAAAAATTAATTTTTTGAATTTTTTGTCTTCTCCAGTGGGAAACCTACCTGAAGCATGCCAACATGACACGAGCTATATAATAAGCACTGTACTAACTTTTTGGTGCAGTGAGTTATTAGTTATTACTATGTATTATCGAAATAAAATCTCCTCAATGCAATAATCACAAGACATGCATATATAGTACATGGGTGCGAATGCAATGGTGCGATGCGTATAATAATTATACGGAGAAAACAGA
>JABASI010000992.1:0-29505 GCA_019776505.1 Tomocerus nigrus
CAATTAAATAGATTGACTGCCTGCCCCTAATATGTAAATGACTGCTAATTAATGAATGAATTATTAATGAGTTTTGTTGGTTATTGTCACAGTGCAGTGCGAGTTGCGGGGAGGGGGAGAGTCGGCGGGAAGTGCAGTGCATGAATGTGAGCGTGGAGGTGGCGGTTGTGCACTGCGTGGAGCAGTTGGGGGAGCGGAAGCAGGAGGCCCGGCGGAGTTGCAAGTTGCGGGAGTGCGAGGAGGACAATGAGATCGTCGCCCGGCGCAATGAAGTGGTGGGCGTGGGCGGGGGCGGGGTGCCGGAAAGTCTGCCGCTGGTGCAGGACGACTACTCGCACAACTCCATCTCGGCGCACTGGGTGACGGGGAATTGGAGCGTGTGCAAGAAGGAGGGCAACGAGTACTTCCGCACCCGCCCCGTCACCTGCCCGCAGATCAACTGCAACGACCTGCTGAAGCCCGTGGACAAGGAGCGCTGCGGGATTTGGTGGACGGGGAACTGGAGCCAGTGCGCGGACTGTGAGGTCAAGCACTCCTTCGAGCACAGGGACGTCTACTGCATCCTCAGCGGAAGAATCAAAGTCCCCGACGACATCTGCCGCCCTGAGAGCCGCCCCGACAGTCGCAGAGAGTGCTCTTGCGTCTTCTGGAGAACAGGCCCTTGGGGAAAGGTCATTAGAATTAACTACACCTCCTTTGAAATTCCTTTGTTCACCATTTCTTCTCTTTTTCTGACTATTTAAAGATGTAGAAATATTCTTAATGTGTTTTACATGAGATCCCACATCATTTTGAAGATGGGACAAAGTTGAAGACATTCATAAATAAATGTCCCCTGAATATGTCCATGCGCATAATTAACACATTCACAGACAGTTTGTGGTGTCACACTCACAAGGCCCCCTGCTGCCCCTTAAAAGTGAAATTTATTTATTTTGTGTAATTAATAATTTTTGTTTGTGGTTCAGTGTTCGAGGGGTTGTGGCGGAGGTCAGAGGTTGCGCCAAGTGGTGTGTCAACATCGAAATGGTTCGGAGAGCACGAGCTGCGACATTTCACTGCGGCCGGAGCAGAGTTCGAAGTGCAACACGGAAGGGTGCGTGAGCTGGGCAGTAGGTCAATGGGGTCAGTGCACGGCCATGAGCTGTGAGGAGAGCGGGGAGCAGGAGCGCTTCGTCTACTGCCAAGAAAACGGCGTCACGCTTCCCGACTTCACCTGCACCTCGCCCAAACCCAACATCGTCCAGAAATGTCGCAAAGCCTGCCCTGCCACCCCCAATAAAAAATTCCGTTGGAATGTCGGCACTTGGTCCAAGGTTCCAGCCCTTTCCTTCTCTAATGCCCTTAATTCTAATTTGAAATTCAATCACATTTGCCATTTAAACCGATTTTCGATTTAAACCGATTTTTCACTTAATCCGATTTTCTATTTAAACCGATTTTTCAATTTAATCCGATTTTCCATTTAAACCGATTTGGTGTAATTGAAAGTATTTTATTTTATTTTGTGTTTAGTGTACAAAGAAGTGCGGTAGTAAAGGTGTCAAGAAACGTCCAGTGGAGTGTGTGAGCGTGCCCGCTCGAGGACGGAAGGAAGTCGTCGACGACAAATTCTGCAATGCAAGAAAACCGAAAGCAGAACGAGGATGCGCACGATTCCACTGTCCTTACAAATGGATCACTTCACATTGGTCCAAGGTCAACTAAATGTCATTGTCCTTGTGGAATAGCTCATTTAGTGGAATAATTGGGAAATAAAGCAAATTTTTTGTTTATTTAGTGCTCGAGAGATTGCGGGTACGGGATCGAGCAGAGGTCAGTGACCTGTCACAAGGTCAACAGATTGGGATGGCTCGACCCGGATCCAGTGACGACTGGATGCGAGAGCCTTCCAAAACCAAAGGAATATGTTTATTGCTATTTATCCGAATGTTCCAGTAATTTTACCTGGAGGACTGGTGACTGGAGTCAGGTAACTTCCTCCTTTTCAATTTTATGAAACAAAGTTTTGAAATAGCTAAATGAATCGCTTTTTCTACTATTTCACTCGGTATTTTTTTGCTTATCAAAAATCTCTTTTAAACTTTTAAATATTTCGCTGATTTCAACTATGATCTATAAAAAAGTGATTTTTGACTTATTATTTTCGCTTTGAAAGCCTTAATAATAGGTAGGTATATTATAATGAATGGTAGATTTGTAAGTGAACGTACTAATTGAGGTTGACGTTGCAGTGTCCTACAAATTGTAAGAAGAAGAAAGAAGAGAAGCGTCTGCAGCGTCGTAAAGTATTTTGTGTGCGGAAAGACAGTGGGTCCCGAGTGGCGGCGTCAAATTGCCCGAAAGATCACCGACCAAGTCGTAAGAGGAAATGCCCTCCCCGAAAGTACTGCGGCTACGACTCTTGCATGGACGTCAAGTCCTCGGGGATTGCTGCGGATGGAGAGTACCCGATTATCACTGGCGGCAAAAACTCGAGCGTTTATTGCCATCGCATGTTTAGCGATGAGCCCATGGAATTCATCACCTTGACCGAAGACAACTTGAGCGAGATTTACCCCAAGAGGTTCGTCAGTTAATTATCATCGTAATTATTTAATATTTAGTAATTTAATCGTTAAATAATTCTGATTATATTAATTATAATATTTGACATGTTTGTAGATTGATAAGGCCCGAGACGTGTCCCCGCAACGGAGTTCGGATGGAGACGTGTGAGTGTGTGGAGGATAGAAATCGGAGGTCAGGGGTCACCGCCTGGGATAAAATCCGATTTAATATCACCAATCTACGCGTTGACCGTGAGCCACTTTTAAATAGTCCAATAAATAAATGAGTAACAATAAATCTTAAATGAATAAAAATTTTGTTGTTCAGTGGAGGACTACACGTTTACCCGGCAGTTGGAAGGAGACGATAAAATTCCATACGGCACGAGTGGGGACTGCTATTCGAGTGCTAATTGTCCTCAAGGGAAGTTTACTATCAATTTAAAGGGAACTGGCTTTCTCGTCTCCAACTTGACCTCTTGGGTCAGCCAGGGACACAAGACAACGGCGAGAGTCACCCGTCTTTCGGTAAACATCTTACAATTAAAACGATTAGAAATACTAGATGGCTAAGCCCGCATGCGGGCTAGTTGGATACTAAACTTTAAGCAAATAGTTGAATTTTCTCACGAATACTACCATTTTTACTAAAAATGTTTTGTAATTAAAATTAATTGAATTATTATGAAATAATAAAAATGCTGATGATTGCAGGAGAAGGAGATAATTGGTAAATGTGGGGGCTACTGCGGCACGTGCAGCCCTCAGCGTCCACACGGACTAAAACTTGACCTTGAATGAATTAACTGCCAAAATTTTTTAATTATTTTTTATACAAAAGCTCGCGTTTAATGAATCATCTCTGCTACATGCTAGTCACGTTCAATACTCATTCTTCTGTATTAAAACATTAATCATCATTGCAACTGCAGCGAGACAAGACGACTAACCATAAACAATCAATCAATCAATAAACAAATGAATAAATAACTCACTCGTTCTCTTCAACTGGACAGACGGACGTTACTTGACAAAATAATCGACTCGTTGCAACGGAGCAGTGTCGCCTCGTCTAATTGTATTTGCCATATTATTAATTACATATAAATATTTTATTGACGATCAGCCGTACAACTCGCCCGTTTCGACGGTTGTGCATTTCCTGATCCTGCATTTCAGCTTTATATCTGCGGTGCCAATAATTGTTCTTTTTATGATCTCTGATAGTATTGGTTTTTTTGTACTTAACTAAATATGGTGCTAAATATCACTGCCTTTAAGCTTAATAAATGTTCATTATTGTTTTTTACAAAACTACACGCCACTCCCACACACTTTCCCTTTTTTACATTTATTTTTACTTGCATATTTCCCTATGGGTCACTTAAGGTTCAATTCTGAGTGAGAATAGTCCAACCAATGTACTAGCATAAAAACCTTCCGCTGGCCACAATTTTTCCCCGAACGCTGCTGAAATTTCCTGAAAAATCGGATATGATATTATCTAGGGTCAAAATAAATTGTTTTGGGTCGGAAGGCAGTTGCCGACAAGTTCTAAGTTAAATCGGAAATTTTTTAAGCCGTCAGCGGCACATTTATTTAGCATTTCCGACTTCCGACCCAAAACAATTACGTAAATGCTCACTAGTCACCCTAACAGTTTTCATACTCCATCACATCAATTAACATGGCTGTCTGAAAATTCTTTGTCCATAAAAGCACGCATGAAAGTCAAGGAACGTAAAAAATGTTTCTTCTATTCTATTGTTTGTTTAGTGTGTGTGTGGAACGGTTGTTCATTGTGAACGGCGGTCGAGTGGAGGAATGAGGCCCGTAAGTGCCCTCTGGTGTCCATGAGTAAAAGATTCGAGAAGAATTTCCCCGCCAGATGCTGCTCTAAAGAATGTCAATAAAAAAGCTTGTTTTGGAATTTTTCTGATATTATATTTTGTAATTCAGATAGATTTAAATGGAAAGTCCGCTGGACATTTTGTCCAGAGCAGCGGGAATCGTCTCCAGTCGTAATGGTAATTATTTTGGCCTATTTAAAATCAACGTAATTTATTTATTTCTATTTCCATTTATGAATGACTAATTTTTTGTTGAATTTAGTAAACAATGGGGACGAGGAGGAGAGCTGTGTGATTAATTTGTCCAGGAGGAATCCCAAAAGTGACAACGAAGACCAACCTATTGATATGACATGCAAGAAAAAAGTCACTGAAAAACCATTCCTTTCTGTGAACAAGAGGTCTGCGTCATTTTTTGATTTTGTTGCTTGTTTTCTTTATTTCTTTATGTTTTGTTGAATGGTCGTGCTTTGTTTGGTAGACACCGACCGTCCGTGATCGCTTTTGCCCGAAATCAGTCCAAGTCCTCCTCCTCTGAAGACGAAGGCCCACCTCGAAAAGTCAAATATTTCCGAAAGAGATTCAAAAAGTAAGTCATTTCATTTCTAGAAATATTAAAATATATCCTCATCACCCTTTCTTAATTTTATGAGGCACCTAACCTTTAAAATATTTTTGTAATAACTAAAAAAACGTAATAATAATGTTTGTAATAATTCGCTAAAAATTAAAAATGTGTTTCCCATGTCCTATGATCAGATATTTTATAATTTATCGAAATTGTAAAATCCCGGTTTTTCTTATATCCACCCTTTTAATTTTATTTTAAAAATTGGAAAATGAAAAATTGTGTAGATTGTTTGACACTCCAATTATTTTATTTTTGGCGATTTTGTTGACCCTGGGCGGCCTTTCCAATGTTCATCAAGTGTAGCTTTGCTTTTTGGTTTCTTGAAAATCTTTTATTTTATTTTATTAGTCGGAAGAGCAGTGGCGGAGGGGCAGTTAAGGTTGATGGCGGGAGTGGGAACAGTAAAGTGAATGAAAAAGCTGAAGACATGATTGACGAACATTTCCGCCGATCATTGGGACCTCAAGTGTACAATAAATTGGAAAAGGAAGAAAAACGGACCGTCGTCCTTGATGATCCTCTCAGCGGTAAGTCATTTATTTCTGCTCATTACTGCAATCAAATAATTTCACACGAACAATGAAATATTTTTAATCTAAGTACTGAAAATTGGAATTTAATATTTCAGTGGACGATCACTTCGCGAAGGCTCTCGGCTCGGAAACCTGGAACAAAATACAAAACTCGAATAACACTTAAAGGCATTTTATAAATACTATTTTTTACAAAATTAATAAAAAAGATTACAAAAACATCATTTTATTCAAATATAACCATGAAATCAATGTACGTTATCATCATCTTTCTTTCTCTTTGCATAATAATAATCAAGGAGCTTCAACTAGGGTTATTAGGCTAGAACAATAATAGACTTGATAAAATCATGCAGCTTTCGTTTTCATCCTTTCCATATCAGTATTCTTTAGCAGGGAATTTGTAAAATAAAAAACTGATCACTTATTGGTTCACTGGACAGTAGTTGGGATTTGGGATTTGGGAAACTAATTCGTGGGAGAGGGAATTCGGAGTTTGAGTTGAGAGAGAAGATAATTCTAAGGGCGGGAAAGACAAAGCTCGGAGTTGGTGATGAATAAACAGAAAATAAAATGGCAGAAGTGTTGACGAATGTGACGATGGAGAAGTTGACCCTCTCCGACCCCTGTGAGCATTTTTAGATTCTTTTTGGCCCTTTCATTCATTTCCTGTCTATTTTGTTTATTTACACATCCATGACCCGTTTCTTTATTTCTAGTGCCCAAAGAGGAGGCGGACGAAGACGGGAACGAGCAAAACGGACCAACTGACTCTACTGCCACCGGTGAAACAAAATAAATGCAAATGTCAATAAAAAATACTGGAAAATTAATAAATTAAAGAGTGATAATTAAAAAAAATTAATAGAGAGCAAGTCCAAGAAGAAACGGAACAAGAAGAAGAACAAGGAGAAGGAGAAGGCGGCGGCTAGTCGGAAGGAGCAGACGGATCCTCCGACAATTGTAAGCTATTCAAGTAAAATTAAGCAAATTAAATGTAAATATGTAAACATATTTAAAAACTAATAACGATAACTAATGAAAGTGCATGAAATGAATGTGTAGCCTATCAAAGACATTTTCGAACGCTTCCCCGAAGGCCAAATCCAGACATACAAGAATGAGAACGTTCTGTCCACGAAGAACTCGATGCAGGAGCGACAAGCCCTGGAGAAGATCCACGACGAACTCTACCAAGACATTCGGTACTTAATTAACTACTCTAATTATAATTAATTTAGGAAAATGCAGAACGTTATTTGTGAATTATGAATTTAAAAATGAATGAATAGGCAGGCGGCCGAGGCACATCGTCAGACAAGGCAATACATCCGAAATTGGATTAAGCCAGGAATGAAAATGATTGATATCTGTGAAGAGCTTGAGTCGACGGCCAGGAAGTTAATAGCCGAAAATGGTAAATATTTTTTTTGAATTGAAAATTATAAAAAAGAAATGTGATGGGTTGTCATGAAATGGATAAAAAATGAAATGATAGGACTTTCGGCGGGTCTTGCATTTCCGACGGGCTGCAGTCTCAACCACTGTGCAGCTCACTACACGCCAAATGCGGGCGACAATACAATCATCACCACCAACGATGTCTGCAAAATCGACTTTGGAACTCATGTCAACGGTATTATAGCAAATCAATCTAAACTTATCCAATAATATTTGCAACTTTAATTGCGTCTTAGCCTCCATGCATTTACATCTTACATAAAAATACATACCTATATAAATATTTACACAATCAAGTTAATAAGAAAACAAAACGTTAATTTAATTTATTAATTAATGGTGGATATTTTAATTTAATTAAGGGCGGATAATTGACTGTGCATTTACGCTGACTTTCGATGAAAAGTACGACAAGCTGTTGGAGGCGGTGCGAGAAGCTACGGAAACAGGGATTCGGGAGGCTGGAATCGACGTGCGTCTGTGTGACATTGGCTGCGCCATTCAGGAAGTGATGGAGTCCTACGAGGTGGAGTTGGACGGCAAGAATCTTCAGGTGAAGGCCATCCGCAATCTCAACGGACACTCCATCGACCAGTACCGTAAGATTCAATTAATACGAACTGAAGATGTCGGCTATTACCTGACTTGGATTCGGGACATTAGTTAATTGTGGTGATAATTCAGGGATCCACGCTGGGAAGACGGTGCCCATCGTGAAAGGCGGGGAGAGCGTCCGAATGGAGGAGAACGAGATTTACGCGATTGAGACTTTCGGGTCAACGGGGCGGGGCGTGGTGCATGACGACATGGAGACGTCCCACTACATGAAAAACTATTTCGTCGGTCACGTTCCTCTGAGACAGGCCAAGTCCAAGGCCCTCCTCAACTCCATCAACCAGCACTTTGGCACTCTCGCCTTCTGCCGCAGGTCAATCCCTAATTAATTACAGTAATTATTCTAATTAACAATAACGAAACAATTAATTTTACTCTAATTGACTTTGTAGATGGCTGGATCGCATCGGGCAGACTAAATACTTGATGGGTTTGAAGGATCTCTGTGAAAAAGGAGTCGTCGAGGCTTACCCGCCCCTTTGTACGTAATCTTTTATACTTATTTTTTTATCATTATTAAAGTAGCGCGGTTCCAGGATTACCACCATAATTCATCATGCCTAGATTACAATTTTTACTTAATTTTTGAGGAAAATTGCTTAGGCTCCGACATTACTGGTGACTGGACTCAAGGAGAGTCTAGTTGTCCGTCATGGCATTCCATTGGGGACTGTTGTGTTATCAGGGTGCATCATTATTATGCAGAGCTAAACCAGAGTAGGTAATTGATTGATTTGTTTTTCAGGTGACGTGAAAGGAAGTTATACGGCCCAATTTGAGCACACGATTTTGTTGAGACCGACGTGCAAAGAAGTTATCTCCCGAGGCACTGACTACTAAATAAAAACTAAAATTAAATAACTGAACTAAGTGAATAAATACACACACTAATTTCCTCTAACAAAAATCCTTAGTCCTAAAGGTTCGCTTTATTTTATCCATCATCATCATCATCAATGTTTATCTTATGTTTAGTAGTATTAAGTATTATTGGTAACAAATTGCAAAGTCCGTTACGCTAAGTTAAGACAACTAGAGAGAAACGTCTAGTCTTGTTATTTATTATGACAATTAACTCATTAAGATAATTAATTAATGATCATAACTAAAGAGAAGAAGAGAGAGAGAGAGAGAAGAGGACGACGACCAATAAAAACAAAAGAGTTGGCATTTAAAAAATGACTGGTACAAAGACATCGTTGTCCGTTAACTAACTAACTACTCCTAGCCTTAAAACTTGAGACGCTCAAGCTGCTCCCCCAACTTTCATTGCGGCAGCTGCCAAAATGCAAAACAACGAGAAATGAACACGACAAAAGGAATCTGATCAGGACTCTTCTTGTTAAGGAGGAACATACGGTGGCGGCTTCCTGCAAATCAACACACAAAATCAAACATTAACTAATTTCATCATTATTTCATATCAAGTTAACATTTTCAAAATGTCTGCATCATTTAAGGCTCACTTGACTCCCAATTCCAATTTTGAGAGTCCTCGCATCAATGTATTAGCATAAAAACCTTCCACGGCTATTTTTGACTGAATGCTACGAAACTTTCCTGAAAAATCAGAGTTTATATTATCTAGGGCACCCTAAGGCCAAAAGTTCAAAGTTCAAGGGAAATCTTTAAAGACGTCGGCAACTGCCTTCCGACTCAAATCAATCACTTTTGACCTTCGGGTACCCTAGATAATATAAACTCTGATTTTTCAGGAAAGTTTCGTAGCATTCAGTCAAAAATTGTGAGCCGTGGNTTCAGGAAAGTTTCGTAGCATTCAGTCAAAAATTGTGAGCCGTGGAAGGTTTTATACTAATACATTAGTGCGAGGACTGTCACAATTGGAATTGGGACCCTTAATAATTAATAATTTTAATGATCTACAATTTTGAGAAGTAATTATTAATGATTTGTGGGAGGAATGAGAGGCGTTACCTGTAGCCGTAGTTAGGATTACTCTGGAGAGGTTGCTGCCGAAATCCTTGCTGCTGGTATTGATATGGAATTGCTGGAGGTGGCTGGTAGCTGGGCTGGTTGTCCAAGTCCTTCCGGTACTTCCTCGGCTGATACTCTGGAGGCTGCGGGGTACTGCAATTACAAATATTCATTATCATTTTATAATATTAACATTAATTATTATCATAATTAATTATTTGCAATTATTATTAATTATACCTGCTCCGAATCTGTGGCGGCGGCTGAGAAGGAGATTTAGAACGGCGGGAACTTCCATACGCCTCTGGCTCTGCACAAATCCATTTTAAGATTTAAAATAATTTAATTATAATTTAATTATAATTTAATTAATTTAATGAAGATCAAAAGTTCGTTACGAATGAGTTTGTCGTCGTCGAGTTCGTCCTGGAAGATGACGGGGACGCCTTTTTTGATAAAGTTTTTCTTTTCATCCTCGTCGGTGATGACTGGAATGTTCTTGGATTTGGCTCTGGACAGCAGACAGGCAATGATCAGGGCCAGGAGGACCATCACTGCAATCAGCACTGACGGAATCACGTACGTCAACAAATACCCGCTGCAAATCACAAATTACAATTCATTACATCAATCAATGGGGGAATTCTATACTATATTATAATTTTCGGATGTCTGTCTGTTTGTCTGTTCGTTTGTTTGCCTGTTTGTGTGTCTGTCTATCTGTCTGACCACCCGTCCTAAGAAAGTGATAGAGTTTTTCAATAGAGGTAGAAATATAAATATAATTTTTTAAAAAAAAATTGCCTGTAGTCGCCGAAAACGTTGTATTCGTCTTCGACCTCTTCGATGTCGGGCTCCTTTTCGAAGTGTATGGGCGTGTCGGAAGCGAGCATGCGGCCTTTGGGTACGATGTTGCCGACGCTGAGGTTGAAGTCGGGCGAGAACATGGCGACGAGCTTCTTCTCCGGAGGACCTTCGTTGCTGAGGAGGACTCGGCGCAGTTCGGTGACTTCATACTCGCTGCTCGGGTTCGACGCGTTGTACCACAAGAACAGCACGTGCCCGCTGGACTCCGCAAATGACTTGACGACGATGGAGTCCAAGTCCGAGTTGAAGGCCGTCGCCAGCTTCTCAAGGAACTTCCGCTGGTTCTTCGGCGTGAACGGAACGGACTTGAACTGCAGCGAGAACTCCGCGTTGTAGTTGGCCGGAGGCCGCGGCGAGATCTTCACTTCCAACGCGTCATTCGCCGACTTCCCTGTTACACAAACATCCCATCTACTTTATCCCTCTTTCATCTTTCATCTGGAGTAAATTGAAGAGGGCTTTATGTAATGACTTGCACGGGTAGGACTTATAAGGATACCTCGTTGATCTGAGCAGACGAGATAAAAGGAAGACCGTCCCTCACTGCCGTCCATGGGCAGTCCAAAAAACTCTCGGTTCTTCTTGTCGAACTGGAGCCAGTAGTTGCTGTCCACGTGCAGTCGCTCCGAGTCCAACAAAGTCTGCACAAATTACAATCATGTCAACCCACCTGGCTATAATATTATGGTAATTATAAATTATAATTGGAGAGGATTTGTCAAAGGATTTGTGGTGGTTACCAAATTGAGGCGGGTAGTGTCCCCGTCTTCAGGGTCGTAACAAAAGTCCGGTTTCACTTTGTAAATGAGGAATCTTCCGACGGTGGCGTTCAAAATGTCGATCTGGTTCTTAATGGACGGCGGGTAGTTGTCTGTCACAGGCTTCGACTCTGTACTCTTGATCTGCTGGATCTGCAAACTAATCAAACCATCCCACACCATTATTAGCATTCGGAATACCCGGATTAAGAATGCCTAGATTAGGAATGCTCGAATTTGGAATTCCCGAATTCGGGATATCGTGATTCGGAATATCCGCATTCGGAATGCCCGAATTTGGGATACCTTGATTCGGAATACCCGCATTCGGAATACTCGAATTCGCAATACCTAGATTCGGAATACACGACCTGAATATAATAAGTTTCAGAGGCTACTCGGCTACTTTATAGAAAGGCTTAATTCCTCAGTCTGTCTATCCGTGCAATAGCTGAGCCAAATGTGAGCTTAAAATTAATTTTGTGTTTGAAAATTCCGGAAAAGCCCCAATGGGGCAATGGGAAGAAATGGCACTAAAAATTATTTTTTCTTCCGCAGCTTTTTTACGTGTGTTTCATAATGGGATATTATGTAGTATGGTTATGGTTGGTTATTGCGTGTGTACCTGTCGCAGAGATTGGGGGATGAGGGATTCGAGTGGAGAGAGACAGTTTCAATTTTGAAAGTCGGTCGCATGTGGCGATTCAACTGGGCCGATGGCTGGTGATTCGTCGTCAACTTCTTGTACATCTTCTTCAGATCTTCCACCGGACAACTAACAACAATCACACACAACTTTCAATTTTGACAAGAACAAAATAAAATACAAAATAGGATAAACTACCGTAAAATTCTCTAGATTGGGACGATTTTGAACAAAAGTTTTTAAACCATAGGAAAATGTTTTACAATTTTCAAAATCAATTGAATGTCTGTCAAAAGAAAGGCGGGTGGGATTAGAGAAAAAGAAGGCGGGTGAGGTGTACCTTCCACCGACGGCGAGACTCTCGTTGACGAAAGAAAATGTGAATGGATATTCTCTGTGAAATGAAATTAAAAAGTTTGTTAATCATTCTGGAATAATTAAAAATAAGGATTTGTGTGAAGAGTTGTAAGTTTGGGTTTACCTGCCGACTTCGTAGACGACGAGGTCGTCACAGCTGAGGAATTGGCAAAGTTTTGAGTAGAATTCTTTGAACTGGAGTCCGTCCTCCAGTTCCAGTCGGGCGAAGGAGAGCGTGAAGAGATGATTGTAGTTCCGACTCTTGGCTCTTTGGCGGACGCTGAGGACGAGATCCTGCGGGAGGCTGCTCAAGTTCTCCCGGTCTACTGCCACCAACTCAAATGTCCAGTCGGACACTTCGTGGATGGTGGGCAGCGCAGACAGCTGCAGCGTTTTCCGGTCGAAATGCACCCACGGCTCTTGCGGACTCAGCAGGAACGTCAAGTTAGAACCGTCCTCCACTAAAATGTTCACAAAATGTCACAATTACAACTTTATCAACTCCCTGGCTCCATGATTATGATCGTGGGAATTTTACATTGCACAGGTGATGAATAATTGGGGCACACTCTTTCAACCATAATCTCATAATTATTACAACTCGGTTTCATGAGGATTTAGAATTTTACATTACACAGGTGACGAATAATAGGGGAAAGTCGAAATAAAAATCTATGAGATTTTCCCAGCAACTAGAGGTTAATTAAAAACCGAAGCTTTTGCTAGCCCAAATCCCAAATTTTCGTCCCCCGTATAATAATGGTAATAGAAACTGCGTCTGCTTATAATTTAGTATTTTGTTACCGTCATGGAAGGTGAGAGGGTCAATCCTCATCTCAAATACTTTTCCGTAAGTCAGGGCCTGTTTCTGAATAGATTTTTGTAGCTGCGGCGGGTTGTTGTTGTAGAGCTGTGGGGATTGGAACACTTCCGTGGGTCTCGACGGCCGAATGGTGACTTCTTCAAGGGGACCGTCGCCAGAACCCAAGGCCAAGTGGTCCTGGAAGAGAATACTGCTGGAGAAGGTTGGGGGTTGTTGTGGCGGGGGATGGCTGACGAGGCTGGAGAAGACTCTCTCTTCGGAGTACAAGACTGGAGACGGGAAGGGGTCCAGGTTGCTGCTGCTGCTGCTCAGGCTCGGCGTCTCGCTCACCGTCGGAGCAGCGGGAAGGGCGGAGAAGGTGGGCGTCGGGAGGAGGAGCACCACCCGCTCGCTGGGCATCAGCTCTTCCTCCTCCACGATCTCGTTGTCCATTTCCTCCGGAAGATCGGGCAGTCTGGGCGTGGTCACGTGCGTGACAATCGGCACGTGGCCCTCCGTGCTCGTTGGCACATTCGTCGTCAAGTTGAACACTTGGTTGTCAATGTCCTCCGAGTCGTCCTCCTCCTCTTCCTCCTACCAAATCATTTTTATATTATTTTTCTTCCACAATTTGTCACGCTTTTAGGTAAATATCAATGTGCTTTCATGAATGGGGTCTTGGTCGGCTTTTGTAACAGGTGATGAAATTAAGGGGTTTGTCCAAAAGCGTCTTACGGGCGGGACGCAGTTCTGCCCCTGGCTGGGCATTCAAATTGAATGACTTAATTGTCTTAGACTATTTACTTTAAGGACTCCAGTCCAAAAACCGAAATTTCGTCACATGTATACAAACATCTACCAAGAATCCATGAAAACATCATAGTTGAGAAAAATTATAAATAAGCTAAATTTTATCGGGAGAGAGCGTGAAATACCCGTTTTAAGACTTATCGAATTAACTGACCTCATCCTCTTCGTCATAATGCAAAAAGTCCTCGTCCGTCCCGCTCCCCTCCAAGAAATCTCGGCGGTGACGACGACTCTGAGCCAATTCTCGCTGCAACTTTTCCAGTTTCTTGTCACTGCACGTCTCCACACCAATCGAATTCTCTGGAATTTTTTAATTCGTATTGTATAATTATTTTTGAAGTAAAAAGTTTGAGGTATTTTAGTGTCTTGATAAAAAAATATTTAGACAAAAGGTAATTGGGCCATTAATTGCATAAATTACCCGAAATCCATAAAAAAGTTCTGTGACACTCGTGGCAGTGGAATAACTGCTGAACGACTTTGAAGATTCTCAACTTGTCATGGAAGTGGTGACCCTTAACGGGCATGTTTCGAAAGCAGGAACTTTTGACGAGGTCATTCGGGTGCACTGGAATTTCCTTTTCTCCTCCCTTTTGAAAAGTCCGAAGTTTCGGAGAGTGGAAGTCGGGAGGGACGAATCCGTAGACAATTGCTCCATCGGTGGAGACCCAGCCTCTGACATTATTGTCCAGCACTTCCCCCTGGAACTGGAAGTATTGACCTCTCTGAAGACATTTGGCCAGTAACCCGAAATTCAAGATGAAAAGGAGGATTTTCATCATTTTGGATGTCCTGACATTGAAATGGAATTTCTGTTGTGATTCAGTTGATCGGATCGGAGAGTACGAGGAGAAGGAGGAGAAAATCAAAGAGTAGCCGCCATCTACGCGGTTTGTTGTGTTTGTGTGTTAAGGTGTGTCAAGGGCGCGTAGGTTCGAAGATACTGCGGATAAAAATGACTAACTGTGACGAAGTGACGGCCAAGAATTTGTTGTCACCCGTTCTGGTCTTGGCGAGGGAGTTTAACAACTTTTTTCTCAACAGTACGAACCTCTTTCTTTAATCAAATGACACTTTTTAACTATTTCCGCAATTTCACACTTTTTAGGAATTTCAAAGGTTTTCCACTTTTTCTTTTCGTTCTTTTCCGTTTTTTTCATTTCTTACTAATCATTCATCATTTTGTGCTCAATTAACTAAATGTGTGTGCTAACAATTTAATTGTCATTGTCAAGAGTTGCACTTGGAGGGCGGGGAATTCAAGCGATTTGTGATTGACGGCTATCAGGTTGGCCTTGTCCCCAATTTTGTCTTGCGGGAGTTGGAGAAGAACTATCCCAAGGTTTTCGTTAACTACCCGGACGCTGTCGAGTTGAGTCCTGCCTATGGAGATTATGACAGTCGATCAAACATTGTCAATAAAATTCTTCAGGAATTTCGCAAAAAAGAAACTTTTATCACTCTCAAAGGATGGCGAGACGAGGTATAATTATTCACTTTATAAATAATTAGACTGACTGATGACTGACTAATTGAATATTTCATTTTAATTCCATTTTTTTAATCTTAATTGATTTTTTCTAAAAAATGGATAATAATTGCTATTTATTTATTTTTTTAATTCCCAGTCGTTTTTTCTTAATTGAGCATTTAAAGTTAATTAAGTGCTTTTAATAATAATTCTTGGATTATGTTTGGTTAATTTTTTTGGATTGATGCAGTGCTTCGACGTAAAATGTGGCTTCGACGATGAGCCATTGTTAAAAATGGAGCGATCCGCTACGTGTAAGTAATAAATAGTTAAGTAAGTAATATTTAAAATGAATTTGTTGGCTGTTGCTAATTAATTGATTGAAATGTTAGGCCTGTTTGGAATTCGCCAGTACGGCGTGGACATCAACGGATATGTGAAACACCCGACGAAAGGGCTGTGCCTATGGCTGCAGAAACGAGCGCCGACGAAGCAGACATGGCCTGGAAGATTGGACAACATGGTGGGAGGTGGGTTGGCCGTCGGCTACAGCGTCCTGGAGACGGCCCTGAAAGAGGCCAAAGAGGAAGCGTCCATTCCAAACAGTCTCCTCAAGAATCTCAAGGCTGCCGGAACTGTCTCGTAATATTTCTACTTTTTGTATCGTGTCGGTTATGGATGTGCGGGTGTCGGGTGACTAACGCTTTTGTTACTATTTAGGTTCTATTTTGAAAGTGAGCGAGGTCTTTTTCCGAACACGGAGTTTGTGTATGACTTGGAGTTGCCCGTGGACTTCCAGCCTGAAAACGAAGACGGAGAGGTCGAGGAATTCCATCTCGTGACAGCCGCCGAAGCCAAGGAGATTTGTCTCTCTCCGCAATTCAAAACCACGAGCTGTCCAGTCACACTCGACTTCCTCGTTAGACATTCCATCATCAACTCCCATAACGGTAATCACTTCATTTTATCAATTTAAAAGCCAATCCGTTTTTGCATATAAAGCAATAAGGGTGTTTTAATTAAATTTTATATAATTTAATTTCAATTTAATTTGATTTTGCTTTAATTTTAATTTGATTTTAATTTAATTTAATTTTACTTTAATTTTATTTAAATTTTATTTGTATTTAATTTAATTTTAATTCAATTTAATTTTAATTCAATTTAATTTTAATTCAATTTAATTTTAATTCAATTTAATTTTAATTTAATTTAATTCAATTTAATTTTACTTTAATTTCAATTGAATTGAAATTTAATTTATTTAGAGCCAGACTTGCCGCAAGTGCTGGAGCTGCTGCACGTGCCTCTGCACTCGATCTACAAACGAATCAACTAATCGCCTTATTTCCCTCAAATCTCTATCAACAAATAAGTAACTCTAGTCACAAAACTCTTACTTATTAAATGTGATTAATTATTTGCCAAATAAACAACTCACGCTTTACATTTATTCATTCCATTCATTTCTTCTCAATTTCGTTAATTAATATTAATTAAATAATGTTATACGTGAATTAACATTAATTATTAATTTTAATCAAACTTTAACATTAAACACTAAGAGGACGAAAAATAACATATAGATTTAGACAGGAAGGAATAGTGTTCTAGAATATTATTTTATTTTATTGTGGTGTGGTGATGTACACACGTGCGTGTTGGTACTGTGGTACGTCTAATAATAGCATAATGCATTATTATTAGAATGGTCTCCAGTGCCCTATTTATTATGCTCTTTGACGACTAGGTAATGATTACTACATACCATTCGAAAGACCGTCAAAAGTTACATTAATAAGCCCAGTTTGACATTTAACCTCAGGAATTATTGCAACCGTTAGTTGACTTGCCAAGTGAGATGCAAAAGTCCATCTTTCATATTATATAACATTATTGAGGGAAGTTTGATGAAAATGAAATGAAAATGAAAAATCATTGAAAATAAAAAGTGGAAAAAATTCCCCGATTTGCGTCTCACTCATTTTACTGTTTAACTGTTCAACTCAATTAGAAGTACAACATCCAAACAGTGAAACAGTCATAAACAGCTCCTTGCAAATGTGAAAAAATATGATTTTGATTTATAATTTTTTTGATCAGACAGAGCTTTTTTTTGGTGAGGCACAAAAATGCATATCGTTAAAATTAAAACGATCAAGTCGGTGGGTGAAGAGAACTTGGAAGAAAACCTATAATGTCCGAAAGACCACATTGGAAATTTCGGTAGCCTATAAATGAACTAAGAATCACCTAACCCAACTACAACCTAACCTAACCTAACCTAACCAACACCCCATATACGAAACCATCTATACGAGTTTTCCATTAACATATCTACAATACTTTGTTTTCAAAAAAATTAAGAATTTATGTCGTCAACACTTTGGACTTGATTTTGCGTCTATTTGGGACGGTCCATAATCTTAGATTTTTTGAAAAATGTATCGTATGACCTTGTGGAGCCTAAAATCGCTCAAAATTGAGTTATGCGGAGCGGACGGGATCTGAGGATAAGACCTTAAATAAATTATTGAAAAGGAATGAACCTATTCGTGTCGGATATCACATATATTTAATATGAATTTGAAATTGCTTATGCTATAGAGAACTTGGTTTAGACACTTCACTAAGCTGACCAAAATCAGAGCATTTTAACTGATTTATTTTATTATAATTAATTACATAATTTCATTTAACTGCGATTTGATTGACGAAAATTGCAAGAACATAAATTCGGATGCCATTGTCGTGGAGGACGGGTAAATGATGACAAACACCAACAGTTGTTTGATAAGAATAAGAATAATAATTTATAAAAGTTTATTCAGAAATGATTCATGGTTTTTAAATTTTTAACAAGCAAATCAAAGTCTTTGAGATTGTTCTCGAATTCAGTCAACTCCTCTTCGGTCAGTAAATTCCGCCTCTCACTTTCCTCCTTGGTCTGCAGGGGCGGCAAGGATTTCAGTGTACGGAGGGGCGTGGCTGCACTCGTTAAAAAATGACATCGGGTCATTCGAAATGTCCAGCGTTGCAAACGGCGCCTTCTGCTTATCCCAAAAAAATGAAAAAATTAAATTTCAACTTCAACGCCAGAAATAAATTAGGAAAAAATTAAAACTGTGACGCACAAAGTCGACGAGGATAAAGTCGGAAGATTCTTGGGATTTTTCACCGGGAAGAGCCTCAACAAGCTCTTCTTCTTCCTCACGGACAATTAAATTTTGGATGTTGTTCCGCCGCGTTTTGGCGGTGCCGCTGTTGCGGAGGAGGTTGGAGAATGGAATGGCGTCGTCGCAGATGTGCTGGTCGACGTCGCTGGACGCGAAGGCGGGCGTTGCGGCTTTTTTCTCCAGCAGCTCCACTTCCGGTCTCGCCTCTTCGTTGCTGTAGTGGTCGGACTTGATCAGCAGCTGTCGGTTCGTGCTGCTCGTCAACTCTAGCACCGTCCGGTAACCCCACGTCAACTTCAGCGTCCCATACGGCGAACCCACCTGACAGTCACCCAATTATTTAATTAATAATTAATTAATTACATCCGCCTTTTATTTCTTTGTCATTTGACCCAAGTGCTTGTTTTTCGTTTTCCCACCCCACCAGATAGCAATCAGCAAGATCAGTAATGGATGAAAATGGGTAAAGTTGATTGACATGGACAGATAAAAATTCAAGAGGCTCACAACCAGATTTTGCAAAGAGGGTTTCCGGTTGTGCGTCTCCTGGATAGTTTACACCTGTTCATGTTAATCAACTTTTCCCATTTTATGTCCATTACAGATCCAGAGTTGGGAAACCAAGCAGCTGGACAAAGTAACACCAACCTTAACCATTTTACGATTGTAAATAATATAATAATATACGCAAATGGATACATAAATCATGCAAGTGGCACCAACCTTAATAATAATTTATTGTAGTAATGCGATGTTATTGGAAATTATTAATAAGAAAGTCTGTTCGGGCGGGTACCTTAGCGAAGAGGGAGAGGTGGTAGCGATTTCCGAGGAGGATGTTAAAGTCGACGGTTTTTTCTGAGTAGACTTTGTAGTAAATGACATAGTCGGAGGGCGGGGAGGGTTGGTGTTCACAGCGACTCTTTGCTTGGCAGACCTTACAACTCTCCAGTCTCTTCATGTTGATCTTTCTGGACAACTTGTAAATATTTGTAGAGCGCGTGCAACTAATTATAGACTTCAAAAGATTCCCTAGGCGGTTGTAAAATGCGTACTGGACCTGCATTCAATCATTACTCACATTATTATTTAATTATTACTATTGTTATTATTAATTAGTCATTAATTAATTCAAATTATTTAGTAACTGACCTTGACGTTGTGTTCGATTTCCAATTCGTCAAAGTGAATAACCCAAAGCTCGAGACAAAATGATTCCTCAGGAGGTTCTACCGAAAGACTTTTCAGACCGATTTCAATTACAATAGGCACTCTTTCTTTGATGACAGCCTCAGCTTTCTTCTGCTCTTCTAGGCCACTCAATGTTCTCTTTAGAATTTCTTCGTCATCCACAATCCTCAGCCCAAACTGCAATTTTTAGTTCAGAATTAGAGAAAATATTTTTTAATTATTGTAGATAATTAGCCTTTATTAAATTGATTCTTCTTTGTAATCAATGTTTTGAAATAAAGTGTGTTAGCTATTAATTAGAATAATTACCCAGTCGGATGTTGAGCTGTTGACTTTTGACTGTGTGTGAATTTTGTCGCCTAGTCTGGACTCGATGACGACTTGGGCACATTTTTGTGTAAAATATTTTAAAAACTTTTCCAACTCTTTTTTCTCTTCCTCGTCGGGCGGGTGAGGCGACGACATTTTATTTCTTTACTTATTTTTTGGACAGTTCCGTCGCAGCGATTGTACAATTCCAGATTTCTCTCTTTCCCTTGAGACTTGGCGCTCAATTGGCGATTAGGAAGATCGTGGCTTGGAGATGGCGCTCTGTTCAAGGACAAAATGAATTTAGGAGTTGTCAACAGAACTTTGGGGACTTCCGGGAAAAAGAAATAATGGCCTTCCACGGGTTCCTCGATTTTTTCCAAAAAGAAAAGGTTACAAAATAATTAAAATGATTAAAAATAATTCAAATTCAATCTAAAATATTTTTCTGTCTTTAGACATTCCGGCCGAAAAAGAAATTCGAGCCTGGGACACTTCGTTACGGCCTCCACAAGGCAGCCCAAGCTAGTTTATCTTCCGGGATTAATCTTGCGGAAGCAGTCAAGCTCCCACCTGGGGAAGACATCAACGACTGGCATGAATGACATGAAAAAAAAACTTTTACTATTCTCCATGAAAAATTTCTAATTGTTAATGAAAGCATTTTTGTTGAGACAGGATCGCAGTTCATGTCGTTGATTTTTTCAACCGAATAAATTTGATTTATGGAACAGTGTGCGACTATTGCACCGAAAAGTCTTGTCCGACGATGAGCGGAGGTAGTTGCACATTTTATTTTCATCTTTACTGACTTCAATTTATTTTGATTATGGCGGAATATTTATGTACATTTGGTAATTTCTGTGATGAGGGCCCCGATTTGAATATTTGTGGGCGGATTCATCAACTCCGGAGTACAAGAAGCCAACACAACTGGCGGCCCCGAAATACATTTCTCTGTTGATGGACTGGATCGAGAGTCAGATCAACAACGAGAAGATATTCCCCACGAGTCTCGATTTGCCATTCCCGAAAAACTTTCAGAATCTCTGTCGCAAGATTCTGACGAGATTGTTCCGTGTCTTCGTTCACGTCTACATCCACCACTTTGACCGAATCGTCGCTCTGGGGGCGGTAATCTTCCAACCACCGCAAAATTAATCATTTCATGAATACGAGGACGTTACTGGGTTTGAATTTGAAATAAAGAATAATGATTTTGATTGTTGATTGCTTTCAGGAGGCGCACGTGAACACTTGCTATAAACATTTTTACTACTTCATCATGGAGTTCAACTTGATCAACGTGAAGGAGCTGGAGCCGTTGAAGGAAATGACGGAGAAGATTTGTCCGTCGCTGCCCGCTTCCTCCTCGCACCACCAACACCACCACCACAACCCCTAACTATTCATTTTAATTATTGCCAACTCCAAACCAAATAGACTCCGCAATTCGTAAAAGAAATCTCTGTAATAATATTCACTTCTAAGACTGTCCAATAAACTATTTATTCTGGAATCTTCCACGCCTTAATTTCCTTGGCTTTGGACACATTGAACCGCCCATATGTTCACAGCGAATACTGATATAATATTATTAAAAAACACGTCACAGTGCGTGTGAACCCAAAACATTATTTTCTTGCTAAAGAGGGATGGTGCAGAGGTAGCATCAAAATACCAACCTATATCAGTTGCCCAGTTGGCGCACTATTATTAAAAGAGAACTATACGGGCTTTGTGTTATGACTCATAAATTCGTATTTTGTGTGCATTTGAAATAAGATGGAGGGATTGCTTAATTAGTAACAAAGTTTATTATAGAGAAATGGACTCATGATACACATTTAAATAAATAAATAGATTTCATTAACAAATAATACAATGCGAGGCAATAAATTATTCCACAAAAGACAAACGATTCTTGAATAAAAATAACAGACGATGAGATTTTCAGATCAAGTAGAGGAAAACGGACTGGGCACTTGACTCTCCGCACTCGGCTCACCTGCAATTGTCAATCGGAAAATCCATTTACATTTTCCAATTAATATTTCCTTATCAGGATTCAACGGGAAGGAAACTGAAAGGGACAGTTCTGGGGTCATGCTATACAAGTGACTATATCGACAAGTGGGCCGCGTAGATGTTATCTATAGGTTGGCCTCTTTAGAACAACTCACTGCACCATCATCATTCATTGCCATGATCGAATAAAAATTAAACTATCCAGGTAAGAAATGTAAGAAATTAAACTATCCGGGTAGTAAATTAAATTACCCGGGTAAGAAATTAAACTATCCGGTAAGCAATTAAACTATCCGGTAAGCAGTTAAACTATCCGGGTAGGAAATTAAACTATCCAGGTAAGAAATGTAAGAAATTAAACTATCCGGGTAAGAAATGTTAGAAATTAAACTATTCAGGTAAGAAATTAAACTATCAGGGCAAGAAATTAAATTGCCCGGTTTAGAAAGTAAACTGTCCAGGTAAACAATTAAACTATCCGGGTAGGAAATTAAACTATCCGGGTAAGAAATGTTAGAAATTAAACTATCCAGGTAAGAAATGTAGAAAAAATTAAACTATCCAGTTAAGAAATTAAACTGTCCGGGTAGGAAATGAGACTTGGTAAGAAATGAAATTATCTAGCATACTATACTACTATCAGGGCAAGTATAATTATTACAATGATCGGGTAAAACATTAAACTATCCGGATAGGAAACTAAGCGGATAAAAAAAGCTTTGGAATAACAATAATTAAACTGTTCTGGTAAAAATCAAACTACCCGGGTGAACAATTGGCCTTCCCGTGTAAATAATGATTGAGAGATATTATGAATTACCGTATTTGACGTTGGCCACATTGAATGGGAGGGACTCAGAGTCTGCTTTTGGCTGCGACGTCACCGGACTATTAGCCGCATCCTCATCCTCCTGAAATAGAAAAATATTTCTTTAGATAAATGCGGGCATACTTAAATAGATAATGGTAAAATAAAAATGGTTATGTGGTGACCTCGAGGGTCTCGTAGTTCTCCTCTCCATGGTAGTCCCTCTTGAGTTTGCCACAGCAGAAGTTGCAGCAGCAACACGCACAAAAGCAGCAGAAGCAGCCGGTGAGGAGTCCGACGACGCAGAAGAGAGCCTTGCACCAACCGGAAGTCAAGATGAAGTACGTGTTCACATTCTCCTCCCCGAACTGCTCCGCCACATACAGACCCACCGAGCCATAGTTGTCGTAGATGTTCCTCTTCGAAGTGTCCGACAAAGTCGAATACGCCGAGTTGATTTGCTTGAACTGCAATTTTTTATTATTTTTTTAATGTTTTTTACACTTAATTTACCTTCCATCGTAATTTCAATTCAATTCAAGATTCAAAAAGGATTTTAACATGTAATTACATGTATAGTGTATGTATAATTCACCTTGTCCCCCGCAAGAGGGTCACCTGGATTTTTGTCCGGATGGAACTGTTTCAAAATATTCACGAAACATTAGCCATAAATTATTGACAAAATCATTGTTCAATTAAATTGGGAAGGAATTGCTGATTTACCTGGAGAGCCAACTTGCGGTATGTCTTTTTGATTTCATCGGCGGTGGCTGTTTTGGGAATGCCAAGCACCAAGTACAAACTATCCCCCGACGTCCTGCAACTCACCAATCACATTCCACCAGAATTATTATTAGTACATTGAAAAGGTGATAGAGCGTTGAAGAGTGAATGATAAAAATTAAGTGCGATGATAGCAGAGTTAATTAATAATTAATGGAACGGAATAAATGTTGGAAAGTGTCAGCTGATAAGATAAAAGGGATTTTTGCTTACGAAAGTCTCCTTGGGTCCATGGATTTATTTCATCGTTGGAATTTTATCTTTGATTATCAAGTGTCCAATTATTCAGAATTATCTCGTGATTTTTACTTGTCAGTCGACGCTTCGTCCTCGTCCCACTCGGATTTTTACCTGTCAACTCTGAAACACATTGACAGAATATTTATTACTGTTGCAGTGCAGAGATCCCACACCTACACAACATTTACTCTACCACCGCAGCGGCGTATTTACATCCCTCGCACTCTGTCCGTCTGTCTGTCCATCCACCCACATAATAATATTTCGCAATTCGCACACAGACCTACTCAAAACAGTTTAGCGTTTATCTTTCAGAATAATCCCTCAAATCCTCCTATTTATTCCGGCATTTAAGGTAATAATTTTTTTCCTAATTTTCAAACAAATTGTTTATGGCCATAAAGAATTATTAAGTAAGTTTTACTTTTTTTTGAAATAAAAAAATATTTTTAAAGAATTTGAATTAAAATAAAGGCCACCAAAGATAATTTTATTTTTTCGCGTTTCTGCCAATTTCGGACAATTAAAAATAAGAATAGTTTTGCTAGTTTTTTGGAATAAAAAATATTTTTGTAGAATTTTAATTAAATTAAATGAATATATATTTTTTGCGCGTCGCGCTTAGCGTTTTAACAAAAATTTAGGTAAGAATAGTTTTGATGTTTTTTGGAATAAAATATATAAATAGGAATTTGGAGGTTTCTGTGAGTTTTTTGAACTTTTGTAGGGCAATGGTGTATAAATAGGAAGCCCATTTAGGACATACGCCCCTGATTTGTGATCCAACTTACGTACATAGGGATATTTTTATATAACAGCTTGCTGATAAATAGTAATAAAAGTAAAGGAATGAAATGCATATGTATAACATAGTAGTACATAGTTGGGGTTTAGTGAGAGTTTAAGTTACGTCTCTGTAGAGAGAGAGTGGGGATATAAGTGAGACAGATAGGTAGATCCCTTCGTATTTACTAGTTTTACTACTGCATAGTCCAACAAGAGTATAATAATAAAGATATAGAAGAGTACGCTATAGGTGGTTGTCGTCCAAGTCGAAGAATAATAATATTATAATGTGTGGCTATAGAGTGTGAGTGAGTTCGAGTTGTTGAGTATAACAGACAGAAGAAGCAGTCAAGTCAAAAAATAAACAGAGTATGAAGTGAGAGTAAGAAATCAGTTTTCTAAATAAAATGTGAGGACAAAAATGGAAAATTTAGCGAAAAAATCGAATTCTTGTCAAGCCCTTCGTCAGGCCATCGACAACATTTCACACATTGACGACTTTTACAAACAGGAGATCGCCAATGGATTCTTCTCCAAAGTTTTCAAGGTACGCACATTCCACCACCAGCCACAACACCAGAACACTAATCGATAATAATATTTCAATTTTTACCATTTCTCCAGGTGGAACACAAAACGACGGGTCAGGTCATGGTCCTCAAGAAAAACTCGCTCCTCAGCAACAGATCCAACATGATCAAAGAATTGCAGCTCATGAACAGTCTGAAGCACCCCAACATACTCAAGTAATTATATACAAAATGATAAAATTAATTTCAATATTCCGTATACTAATAGAATAAGACTCTTTCGTAATTAATTAATGAATGGAAATTAACTGGAAATGTTTTGTGGGTAGATATATGGGTGCTTGTGTTTACGAAGGAAGTCTTCACGCTTTGACTGAGGTCAGAATTTCAACTCTCTTTCAATTATTCCAATTTCCACTGTAAAATTATTGCAAATTTTAATAATGTTTTCCTTTTTTGCAGTATATACCACACGGAAATCTGGAAACGCTTATCCAGAGTGAAATCGAGTTACCTTGGCGGCTACGACAGAGTCTGGCCGTCGACATCGCATCAGGAATGATGTATCTTCACAGTCAGAGATTAATTCACAGAGACTTAACCTCAAAAGTTAGTCCTCCTCTTTTCATTTAGTTGTCAATTTAATTTAATTTAACCCACTCATCCCAATTCACTCCCAACAATACTAATTAATTAATTGAAAAATAATTATTTATTTATTCTTTAGAATATTTTGGTCAAGAAGGACGGAGAGATTTACACAGCCGTCGTCGGTGACTTTGGTCTTGCCAGTAAAATCCCTTCCAAAATGTAAGCTAACCTTTTCCATTTAAAAAAGTGTGAAATATTTTCCATTTGTACTCGATTTTTACTTAAATATTATTGCCCTCAAAATTAATTCATTGAAACTGGAAAACTGGAAATATTTTTCAAAACCAGCGCTTATTGTGTTTTCAAATGTAAAATGACAAACTCTCTGTAAAAAATTGTAGAAATAAAACTAGTTAGTGTTTTGATTTAAAATGGCAATGAATGTAGTTAATTAATTATTTTGTTATTGTCAGTGTCCGTCTGGGGTCAGTGGGTTCTCCGTACTGGATGTCGCCGGAGTGTCTGAAGGGAGAATGGTACAACGAAAGTACAGATGTTTTTTCTTACGGCATTTGTTTGTGTGAACTGATTGCCCGCGTGTCCGCCGATCCGGATTTTCTTCCTCGCACTGAAGACTTCGGACTGGACAAAATTTCCTTCATCAACATCGTCGTCAGACTCACCGAACTCCCGCCGCCCTCTCTCTGTCAAATCGCTTTCGAATGCTGTCAGGTTAGCTTTTTTCCGCCATTCATCCCTGAAATTTTAACTACATTTATTACCAATTTATGATCTATTTATTTTATAATTAGATTATAAAGATAATTTAATTCAATTTATTATGGCAATATTTTTTATTATAATGTGTAAATATATGCAGAAATAGATTACTGAATGGGTAATAATTATTATGTACAAATAAATAGTTAAATAAAAAGGATAGATACCAAGGCTGGTGTACTCCGTTACAAAGGATGCCTAGGAATGTAGGCTCGTCCGAATTAATTATTTCACCTTTTTCCCACAAAAATAAGCAGAGCGGACTGCTAATTCAGTCTGCTGGCAACTCTTCATTTATTTGCCTCCAGTAGTAGAAAAAGTGACTTTAATTTATAAACAGTCGGAAAAGTCTACCCTGTTTTAATTCCATGATATGGTAACACTATAACACTAACCATGTACACCAGCCTTGGGTAGATAATATGGACAAAAAATGTAAAGGTTAAAGTTGTAGGTATGTACAAATATTTTTGCAATGAAAATATTCAAAGTAGCTGGACTGTTTTGCCATGGAATTGTGGGGGAAGGTAGGCTCACCCGATTGTTTTCATGTTAAAACTTCTTTTTTTTCGACTGGAAACAAAAACGACGATTTTGTCTCCAGTCGAAAATAAAGTGAAATTTTAATACGAAAACAATCGGAGGAGGAGCCTACCACCCTACACGCAATGCCTTGTCCATATACCTTGGCCTTAATTAAAGGAACTAATAATAGCAATAATCCCCACATCTTCCAATAATTACTTAGAACAATAGAATTAATTTGAATTGTGATTGCAGGTGAATCAGATTCTGCGTCCGACGTTTAGTGAGATTCACAGTAACTTATCGTCTATCGTCTTCCCGTCATCGCCCGACAGTCCCCACCAGCATCTTCTTCTTCTCGCCACCATCACATCTCCTCGGAAGAACAAGCCGAAAAAGACGCATCGGTCGTCGAGTGAGGAGACGCTGTTGATTCTTCCGCCGAGTGAAAAGGCAGCCAGACATTTCATTAATCCTTTCAAGAATTTGAAGAACCTGAAAATCCTGGACTACAATTCCTACAGCAGCTGCTACGACTTCCACGTGGACGACGCCATCCTCCGCAGGAACTCCTTCTGCGAGAGCGGCATCTTCAGCGTCGGCAGCAGTAGCGGCGACGCCATCAAAGAGTTGGACTCCAGTCAAGGCGCAGGTCAAGGGGTCAGTAGTCCCGAGGGAGAAGAAGACTTTGGCTTCTTCCAACAGGTACGCCCTCATTCATACTCAACCTCATTCAATCGTTGTCAAAATAATTCTACAAAAGTTAATTAAAATAAATTAAAAATAAATTAAACCATGGCACATAGAACGGTAGGTATAAATACTCTAATATTTCAAAAATATGCTTCCAACTTTTACATGAGGAAATTAAGAACCGATTTTTGTTATATTTGAGTATTTCCCTACCGGTTCCTCTTGGGGGCCGTAGATCTAAGTTCCGTGAATTAAACAATAATAAATCACTGGATGGTTCTTTCGTATGAAGCTGCCCATAAATATTCAAATGATAAATAAAAATGTAAAAAATAATAATTTACAAATAATAATTTCCAGGCGGACGAGTCAGAGAGTACAAAGAAATCCCGGATCCGAGTGTTGGTTGAAAAGTGCGTGTAACTTTAAAAAAGATAGTTTTTAAGAACGTCTATGATTATGACGAGAGATGAATGAATTATTAATGATGTTAATGAATTGTGTGGCAGGTGCGAGTTTCCTCGTGAGCGAATAAATACGCGGAAGCACCACGTGACAATTCAGAAATTGGCGACGATTTCTCCCGGGCTGGTGAAAAACAAAATCGGACTTTTCGATAAAGCCAATTCATAAGGCTGCTAAACTAATTCATAATAATTATGATCAACTAATTCAGAGACTGCTTTTTCAATAAAGTCTTTAAACACGTTTTATAAATAATCCATTAATTTAATTGATAATAATTAATTAATAAAACTGCATAAGATTTAAATAATTTGTCTGGTAAATGCAATAAATAGTTTATTAATGTTCACTGATTCATCGGCTGACTACAGCTGCCGATCACATCCTCATCCACCTGGAACTCAGTCTCTACTTCCGGTATGAACTTGTTGTCGTCACCGTCCAGGTGACAGTTGGCCGACCCCTCCTCGTCCGACTCCTCGTCCGCCGAAGATTCCTTCTCCATCAACTTACGCGCCAATTTCACTGCGTAGTACTCGTTGTAGTGCGCCTTCCGTTTTGACTCAAAGTGCATTCTCTTCTCTAAACATCAACAATCACCACTATCACTATCAATCAACATTATTTATTAATTCCCATTCTCAATTATTAACATCCTCTCTATTATTCTTTCACTCGTTCACACTAGAAGAGGTATTCAGTGTCAGTGATTACAATCACAATAATAGTCGATTATTCTGATTTCATTTCAAATAATCGCCTCTCTGGCGCATGCGCAAAATTATAATTTTAATCGACCAGAAAATGATTGTCCGGGAGTAGATGATTTTACAAGTAATCAGTATAAAATTATTTGTCGAAATGACCAAAACACATTTTTGGATAATAATCGTCAACTTAAATGATCCTACAAATGAATACCTCTAGTAAGTAACATTTTATTGTTCACACTCTCCTATTGTCATACTTGGGCATTGTTCACTGTTCACTAATTATTTCGCTTCGCTCGTTAATCAAACAATAGACAATTAAAAAGAGTTATTAACCCTTCTCGACGGGATCCAGTTCCGTATCTGAGTCCGATGACTCGTCTTCCTCAGGTAGCATCTCTTGCATCACCGACGGCAATTCACTCACACGCTCTTCAATTCTGCAATTCATTTGCATTAGTTATTTTAAATGATATGACTGACATTTTGAAAAAGGAATGAGAAGATTTTAATTTACTTATTAGAAAGGACTAGCGGGTCAACTGCATTGAATTTGATTTCTCCGTCGTCCCCCTCTTCGTAGTAATTGAACGGTGTTTTTG
>JABASI010000993.1:0-29485 GCA_019776505.1 Tomocerus nigrus
CAAATCCATGACATAACAATTTCCATTTCCCATCTCTCTATATATATCTCTGCACTAACTAATTAGGTCTGAGTGATAGATTTTGACGCATAGTATGTATCTGGTACAATTATAAAACTTATATATTAATTCGTCAATTTATAATTATTTGTTTCAGGTGGTACAATGTGGAATGTGCAACATCTGAAAACCTATATAAAATAAACGAAGATTTATACAAGGACAAAGATGGCAATCGCATTTGAAGAATTCCTGCTGAAAACTTACAAAATTGTCACAAATTTAGTTGTAATTTTGTGAAATATTTTGAAGTTAGTTCAATTATTAATGTCGTAAACAAAGTTCGAGTCCAAGTGGGTTCTCTCAACTCTCAACTATACCTGTAATGTAATTGTGGGTTTGACAACTTTACACAGCTACGTCGTTTACATTTGCACTTATATACATATATGTTGACAGGAAAATTTTTATGTTTTGGGACTGATTATTCCATAGCTGAAAGTTCATTTACTGCTTATATATTTTACCGTACCAAGAGATATTAGAAGAATATTTATATTTGCTTGTCATATGTACTTACTAATTAAGATGCAAGTCTACACGTAGTGATAATTTGTTTATTTTATGTCGGCAGCATTACATGAGATACTACTTATTACTAAATCACAATTCAAATAAGCTAATGTTATTGCATGGCATAGTACAATCTACAATGCACATACTAACACAGTACATTTACACAATTAAATAATTGCATTATTTAGGCTACATAGAATTATATAGTCTTAAGGCTCTTGTACTTTGCACTACAACAGATGTAAAATAAACTCATTTTTCCAAAAGATGCTGCACCTTTTCTTCAGTTCATTAGCTCATGTGTAATGCAGAGTTAGATAATACCAATCGGGGTAGTATATGTATGGAATATTAGGTCAAGTGACGTAATTCACTCGGTGCAAAGAGATGACAGAACAACTCTAGCTAATTGAAAGCTCTAGAGAAAATGTCAACAGAAAGTCTATAGTTACTACAATGCCCATGAATGCCAACCACTGCTAATTATTCTGGGAGTATATAAACGTTAGGAAACACCAATAAATTACCATTTTAAAATCCTCCACTAGAAGCAAAGAGGAGCCAAGTCAAAGCATTGGAATTTTAAACAAGTTTAAGTTCTATTAACAATTTTATTTGACACAAAAAATTTCACGTTGCATTGAAATGTATTTCCGAGCATGTGGAATAGCTCTCTGCATCTTTCTCACAAGAGTTCATTGTCAAGAAAAACCTGGATTTGACGAAGGAGACGCATCTTTAGAAGCTACTTCCCGCAAACCGCTATTTAGATTTCAATTCAAGTCTTCAAAATCTACATCTTCGCCAGAGGAAGATGAGAATATTCCTAAAACAGATGAACGTGTGCCAAGAAATTACTGGATACCAGCAGGATTAGAATTTACATGTAAAAATCGTGTTCCTGGATACTACACTGACCCTTCTCCTCAATCTAAATGTCAAGTAAGTATCACAGCATCAATTTAAAACTTTATTGTTCGTTTTGTCTATGGTTGGTAACTGTTAGATGAAATTATAATACACTATTTTTAATTTCATGCAATAAGAAGTAGGTATCATGTTTTCGGTAAAGTTATTGTTATCTCTGAAATAGATTGTATTCAAAAAATTATGTTAATTATCATAATAATTTTATTATGATTTTTTTATTCTAAATACTGTACAATAATATAATGCTAGATTGTGATTGTGACGATCAGTTAAAAATGAATAGGAAATATTGCAAAAATACATTTTGCATATCATAGCATAGCAGGTAGAAATGCATAGTCATAATAACTGAATTCTCTATTGGCAAAGCTGTAAGATTGTCTGCTTACTATCCATTGAGCAATTCAACATACGTTTAAGAGATGACGCTGACACAGAAGTGTATAGAACTAAAGAGATTCTAGGCAATTCTTTCCACAGTTTAACACAACTAACTTCAAAGAGCACAACAAACAATAATATAAAGTGTTATTCATTTCATTGTAGTTTGTAGTGATATAGTAGTGGAGCGATATCTAATTGAGATATCTTCAAGATATATACATAAAGTAACAATCCTATGCATCTGTACAGTAACATTAATTTATAACTAAATATTGTTGTTATTTTTGCTAGAAAAATAATTACAAGCGAGAAAAATTGAAAGACAATGGTATATTTCTAGCTTAGCCAATAACTGCATTAAGTATGATAATTTAAAGTAGCCTGATCACGAAACTATAAAGAGTGTGCAGCTGTATTCTTTTGTGACATGCCGAGACAGTTAGCTACGAAATCTATGTTTATTTTTACATGATTTATCTGCGTAAGTAAGTGACAGTGGCTCACATTGGGCTATTTCTACTCTACAATTACAATAGAGTATTACATAAGAAAAGTGTTTAAACAAAGAGATTTGTTATGCAAATGAAGGGGAGATAGCTCTAGCTCATGACATGATATTACATTATCAGTCTAATAAATTAGCATAAACGATTGTCCAGTCGAGTGAAGAGCAGTATGATTGCGTTTTGCTAAAAAACCCATGATACTAATTCAAAGCAATGTGCACTTAGCCTATATGCATTTAGCACACTCACGAGATCAGTTGGCACAAATAGGTAGTCGTTAAAGAAATAGTGGCACAAATATGTGCAATATGCATACATTTACCAAAATATGTTAACTGGTTATAATTGAAAAGAGTCGTGCTGCTGTGTTTAAAGCGAATCTTTTTTGTTAAATAACTTACGCTGCTGCTGTCATGTAAAGCAAACTGAGTTAATTCAGCGCAATCTTTTCTTATTACTTATGAATTTACAGGCCTACCATTTATGTATGCCTGACGGAAGGAGATTTACCATGCTCTGCGGTGTCGCAACTGTATTTAACCAACGTACTTTCGTTTGTGACCACTGGTACAACTACAACTGTTCTGAAGCCGAATCTGATTACCGGCTCAATGAAGAGCTTTGGGAAGATGTCCTTTTACCCGATTCTCATGGAAATTCAAACAGGGTCGAATTCGATTCAGATGAATCCAAAGAAAAGTAGACGTTACCCATCTCAAATTCTTTGATTTCTCTTTAGCTTCCATTAGCACAAGTTTATTTTTGTATTTTGTATTCATCAATAACACTACAAGACTATAGAAATTCTATTTACATTTTGATTTCCTTCTGCAACTCCAGGTAGAATTGGGAATCAATGACAAAATATAATAAAACGCCTTCCTGTTTACAAAATGATGTAATTGATTTCTCATCATTAGATAATATTATTGGCTGACTGTACACTTTTATTTTTGGCTTTTCTAAACGAAGCTGCGTTACAACTTACTCAATCCTTGATTTAAACCATCCACCAGTCTACCTCTCGTTAGAAGTGGTAAATATAACAATTGCTTACCGATAGCAACAAGGTCTTAATGGCATTATATGCACATTTTGCCTAACCTGTTATACAACAATCAAAGGTTTCTCACATCCAGTTCAACTTGAAATCTATTACGAAATTGAGGTATTTATAACTATTTCACATCTTTGAGACAGACACACTGTAAATGTCTATTCCACATGCTACAGTTAGTTCAGGAACTATTTTTATCCTGCTCTTTGTTATTTCCTCTTTCTATCTTATCGCAATTTACGTCAAATTCAATTAAATAAGTTTTAGAAACAAATCTCCTTATACCATGCACATTACATTAAAAGCACATTAAATTAAGTGTAACAGATGTTGATGTTTCATTTAAGGTCAGTCTTTAAGATATCTGTGAGATTGTTTTAAAAAATTTACTTTGTTTCAGCAGGAACCGTAACAAGAAAATGAATGTGATAATTGTAAATTAAATTAAAATCATGATTGCACTTAATTACTACCTACTACAAACACAAACACATAGCTAACAGTAAATAGCATAAGTTTACAAAATGCATTTTGTAGGTAGTTGTAATTGACCACGTTGAAAAATAATTGAAATAACATGGAAATAACTAATAGGTATCATTTGTTCTTAAGGTTTGCTAAATATTGTTAGATAAATTAATGGTACCTGACCAATTTTACAGTGTGCGAGTAAGTATAACTTTCCAAGTATTGATTAAATAATCTTTGTAAGTACGTCATTCACTCCTGTACAGGATATTCAAACGTATTTAATTTAATTACGACACAACAGCACTTAGTCATCTTATAGTTATTTATTTATTAGGAAAGGAACTAGTCTGTAAATATCCACAAATTGATAATGCAAATTAAAGTGAAATTATTGAAAACAAATAATTCTGTAGATTTGAATCTTGAAATCCACAAGAGTAAGTTGACTTTTTGAGTCAGTTACTTGGAAATACAAACAGCAATAATATCCACTTTAGAAGTAGTACATAGGTAGTACATAGTACATACATACAAGGGCATAATAATATTGAAATTTCATTCAATATTTTCCACATTTATTAGTAATAAGCAGAAGTGGGAGGGAGCAGGAATAGTATCGTAGTAAGTATAAGCAGAAGAATGGTGTAGTAGTATAGGTTGTTGTACGAAAGTATTATGTGACGTGACCCAAGAGTTTTCTTCAGGAAGGCCATTCATAGAGTAGACGTATAGGAATTGACCTTAACCATATAGTGCACTATGGTACAAGGATCTATCTACTTACGAGAATACAAAGAAAAGGAAATTCCACAAAATTTCTCTTTTCCACAAATTATTTAGCCATTAAAAGCAATCCTCGTATACATATACATTAACCAGAAGTCGAATAGTAGAATTTCAAAGGCTAATGAATGATATCGAGTGTAGTGAGTGAGATTTGAGAATGAGCCAATTACAGTTAAAAGATTCAGTAACAAAAGAGCCTTAGCTTGTGCAGAATTTTCATTGTATCCAATTGATGTGATTGTTGTAACAGTTTGCATGGGAGTATTAAATAGAATGGCGAATGTTTGTTTGTGCTATTTGTATTTTTGTGTATTGTTGTGTTAATTGTGTTACGTATGTAAGTCAGTGAGTATGTACTTTGTAGCACATGTCATGTGTTTAGATTGTATTGCATAAAGTGCTATGATATACATGTTCAGTCCATGAATGTTATGTAGTATACGTGCGTACCCTTTTTTTAAACTTGTAAACTAATAAATAGTACAAGAGCGAATGGATACATAAAGTGTCTTTAACAATCTTTAACTATTGGGTATAAAGAGAACAATCGACACATAAACAAATCACGTGCCAAACATAATATAATAGCAAGAAACTTAGCATTAAATGCTGACATTACAACAAAACTAATTTCTATTGAAAAATTTCGCCCGTTTCATCATGAAATATCCCACTGATTTACATTCAGAAAGGTCTAGCCCTCATGTACAATTTCATATTGGAGCTAAATAGTAATCATAGCGTAGGAGACTGTAAAAGTGCTACAGCTATACTCCTTCGTGTGTAAATCAGCCTGGTCACTCACGTCATTAGATTTAAACGTAGTAAGAAAATCTGAGAGGTACTTACTAATAAGATATGCACCTTCGTCCATTAAATCCCTATAGAATGTGCTCTCATAATGATAATAATACCTTTCACTCTCTAATCGCTCTACTCTATTCTCCTGCCTCAGCTAAACATCATAATCATAATTCAATAGAACATATGCATCTTATTTTACTGTTTAGGCACATGAACTATTATTATGAACATTTCATCTTGCCGTAAATTGGAATCATAATATTATACTCATTACCTATGAATGTATCATATTATATGCACCAACCACAGAGAAGCAACAAACAGAATCAGCTAAACTAAGCATTACAATACATAACTGAAGAAATGTCTCAAAATTACACAATCAGATATGCTAGTTGATTTCGAAACGTTCATTTCATTTTTAGAAACCAACAAGCGTCAAAAGCTACACAACAGAAAACACTACACGAGTCTATCCAATAACCAACTAGGTAAATGGCAAACCAAATAAATGCATTTACTCTATCTATCTGAATTTATGTGCATATTGCATAAATATAGTAGATATGAAAATTCATTAATACTCCTATATTCTATGTCTTGTTATCTGCAGATAAAAGATTCAAAGCCTGCTTGATTGTTAAAAGAGTGTCAGCGTGAAAATGATTGTATATTTACTTGTTAACTTAATAAGTCTGCATCTATTTACTTGTGCACTCAGTTACTTAACAAATGTAGGAGGTGGAGAGTGCGACGGATGTCTGGCTGAATATTTAGCACAAATAATGAGAGAGAAAGGAATGACTTTTGCGATGCAACAACAACTGCACAACATAACACCAACTCAGACACTTATCATTCCATCTGCATATAGATGGATTGTCAAATTGTATGTATAGCAAACCTAATATGTAGAATAAGTAAATAAATGGAGTCAGTGCAGTTGTATCGGACGAAAGAGATTGTTCACTCATTTACTATATGCGATCTTTCTATATAATATGTTGATGCATGGCTGAACTTGAACTTGTCAAAAACTTTGACGCGAGACGTAAAAATATCACTATTAGTGTAAACATGCTAATTGACTGTACTTACTACCCTCTGCCTTGCCATCTTAATATCCTAATTCTACAGTCTCTGCTTAGTTAAACCATAAAAATGATTTTATGCTAAATAAAAACAGCACATACATATTAGGACAGTAAAATAATCTAAATATCAATAGGTAGCTATTTATCTTTAAAAAAATACTCACGTAAGAGGTGAGTGAGACTTACGTTGAGTGAGACTTACGAATGCATTGTAAAAATGCAAATGCTAACGGCAATGCTCAGAGTGGTATCTGATTTATGACTATTGTCGTCGTGTGTTGTGTTACGTACAGAATGTATTTTCATCTGCATAACAATAAGCGTAAGTTGAGTTTATCTTTAACTGTCTTATTTGCTAGATATTATTAGAGAAGTGACGTGGATGGAGGAAGTAGAAGAAAACGAAAAGGAAATCACATGGCTATTTTAGCAGATTAATCAAGCACAAGTGAAGATAGACAAGACAGTGGTGGCTATTTCAGTATTTACTAGTAGACAAATAGAAAATTTAGGAATTTAGAACCCCTGCAGGAGAATAGAGTGAGATGGGCTGCCAAGTCAAATCATAATGAAATGAATAGTGTGATGTGACGAATGGCAAAAACGCCAATGCAGTGCATGCAACTTAAAGAAAGGACAATGAAATTGAAGACAATAAAAAGACATTCAAGAGGAGCCAGGAGAAGAAGAGAGTTGCATTGGATTGGATTTTAGTTGAATCATTAGATCTTCACAGTGTAGATATGTAAATATTATATCCATATCTAGGATGGCAAAGGAAAAACATCGTTATATAGCACAGATAGAGGAGTCTACGAGGAGCTTATCTCCTTATCTGCATGTGTATTCCAACTTTGATATCGTTACACATGGTTGTTACTCCTTATTATATGGAGGGAGATTATAGTTTAGAGAATTTAGCATTTTATACAGACTTTAGTCAGATAAATATAATGTAATTTCTTGTTCATTTCTCATCGCCATTGAGAAGACCAAGTGCAGGCAGATATTATTATATTCGTAGTAGTTCCCTTTACTTATATTCTTATTATTCCTATGCTGAGTCTCATATTATTATTGTCATGTCAGCTCTTCTACCAACTCACAACTCACCTGAGTCTTTGCATATAACGAAAAGCTCTTTTATTGTTAAGTTATACGAGGAGAATCTTAAGGCTTTATTTATTGCACTGAATATTGTATGCTAGTAGTGGTAAACATCTTATATAGGATCTGAGAGTGCGAGTACAGTGTAGAGTAGTATCTTTACGATAGGATTGAATTGTATTAAGGACTGCTGGCAGTTACCTTTTACTAAGCTTCTAGGACTACCACGAATTTTAATGTAATACAATAGAATGCATTGCAAGGAAAATTTTATTTTGTGCACTTGCCTTTGCCTAGAGTTTCTGTAGTGAATAAAGGAGTGAATGATTCGAGGGAAAGGGAAAGGGTGGTTCCTACTGATCTATCTACGACGTGAATCTCGTCTTATATAGATACTCCTTACTACTTACTACTACTCCTGACTATATATAACATTATTATACTGTTCGACTAACTCTTACGTCTCGTTTACCTCTACTGTAAATTTAGTATGTCTTTAGTAAGCTAGATAGTAGTTTGCTTTACCTTGGGTAACAAAAACTCAAATAAGTATATACTACTAGGACGTAGGTACACGAAACAGATACATTACATTTACTTACTTTACTTATTAGTGAGTTTCTTTGCTCTATTATATATCTCTTTTCTGTAAGCATACGTACATATATAATACAATTGCACTCAACTGTGCAACAACATTACATTACACACATAGCTTCACTCATTCTCTTCACTCTGGCCGAGCAAGCAGTACACAGTCAAACTTGGACGTAATTAGCTCTCATTTATCCTCTATCTCTGTGCTTAAGTGTTTGTTTGTGTCAGTTTTCTCGTGTTTTCCCATTTTCTTGCAGTTTACTTGGAATTCATGTAAAGGCTGCAAATTATTTCTAGAAAATTGCATTCTCGAAGCACAGTGTCAACTTTGCATGGTGGTTGAAGGTGAGTTGGAGATTTAGCTGGAAAAAATTTCCTGGAAAAGTCGGTTTTTTGTGAATGCTTACACGTGTTCCAGCTGTAAGCCCAGTCAGTGCTGTGGTTTGCCTGTTGTGGGTGTAACATGTGAAGAGATGTGAGCGGGGCTGCAATTGGAATTGTGAGCCGAAGATATTTTGTCATTTTCTTCTCAATATCTCGAAATTTTCTTGTTGAAAACTCTTAGTAGGTAAGTCATTTTCTTTAAGCAGCCCTTGTTCTTTCTTATTACTGAAAATCTTAAATTGATTTCATATCGCAATATTATATCTACTTGGTATGTACGACAAGACATTCTGATTTCTTTACGAGTTGCCACTAACATGTTTTTGCGAATATTTTCTTTGAAAAAGTTGCAATTCTGTAGATACTGTATATATTTACATTAATTGCTTACACGTAATACCTAATTAAGTTACATGTAGATAATTAATAAAAATACTTCTGCTGAATTGTTAAGTAGTATGAAATCAGTCAAGTGTCTTATGGTGCAATCATTCAGGACTGTTGTAAGAGTTGTCATGAAGCGAGAGGGAATTTGGCTTGGGATGAATGGGGAGACTCTGAAACTCAATAGATCTGCACAGATCGTCAGGTGCAGCAGAAGAAGGGGCAGATATTATACTAAGCGATAGTTAGTCTTTCCATTTGCATTGTAAATGTTTATGTATATCTACTCCGCTGATTCTACATCTACATTATGATACGAGCAACGATTAAAGCAATTCAGTACAGAAACTAGTAAAGATCTATTGCAATTGAAACTTCATTCTTTAGTCAATAAACGACGATACTAGTAGGAGTTGCCAATCTACAAATTTAATGAGTCATTCATGTCTCTAAGTATTTATGATGGAGGCATTCAAATTTACGTGTGAGAAACTTGAAATGAATTGTGTGAAGAGTGCGGATATTTATGCTGATGGTAATTATGTCTTAAGTAGAGATCTTGCCGTGGTATTAATTATACTATTCTATTACATAGACTGTCATTAATCTTGCTGTGTTTCCTTTCCATGTAAAGATTGACACATCACAAATCTATACAAACAAGCCATACATTTACTTATGCACAGAAACAAGAGATTTAGTTAATGAGCTCTTTAAAGACTTTGAAAAAGTTAGAGCGCCGCTGCGAAAACCATAGGTTTCTAGTGTGAAATAGAATTGCTATTAGATATTCCTTTGCATGTTGCTAGTAATTATATTGTGTACTCATAAATACATTAGCTATCTATCTATCCGTTAAAGATCTTCTGTGGCAATATAAACATTTGAAAGTTCTTAAAACTTTTGACATGATATACAAGGCAGAACGCACAAGGTTATTATGGAAAAGTGCTCATGAAATACATAAAGTATAAATCATAGGCGGTTCCTTGATGCACTAAACAAATACCTAGCACTACTTACAATGTCTAATAACAAACATAATAAATAAAAATCGTAATGATGTGTAAAATGTAGTGTAAAGTGCAAACTCAAGTCCAACATTGTTTTCATACATCCACGATGAGCAAAATACAAAATAGTTAATCCCCATAAGGAATTAAGCCAATGAAACTAGGAGTGTTTATAGAAAATAAACTGACAGATATATACACAGACATATTTATATATACTTATGAATGAGGTAAAGATTGAAGAAATGGAAGTAGTGTTATAGATTAGCTGGTAATATGGTTTTGCTCTGCTACTGTCTTGTCTTGGTCTATGTAGTGTATCGGATAACTTTCTCCTGTCATGAGCTGAGAGAGCAAACCACGCGAAAAATCCCAGTGCTAAGCTGTGCACTACTCTACCATCTCTAACCATTCATAGTTAGAGTAACGATCATATATAGTATGTGCCGTACCGTACACAAACATACCACAACTGACTAAACTACCTATACGTAAATGTATAACAACATCAACATATTGAGCCATTGAAAGATTAGTGTAAAAAATCCAACACTGTATAAATAGTAATAAAGATATATATTGAGAGTATGGGATTTAATGTATAATGAATGCACACAAAAATAGTACATAAATACACTATGTATAAACACTATTTACAGAAATGGAGTGTATGAAAAGTTGGAATATGTGCATGTATGGCTAATTTTTGTAATATTTGTTGCAGATTCTTGATAAAATTCATTAGAATACGTTAGACGTTTGTAAAATTAAACGATACACAGAGGATACTTATCTTAACACAAGTGTGTACGAGTGTACGTTAGAAAAGGACTTTTACATGAAGTTTATACAGCCTCTATATAACTCCTAACATAGTGAAGTGTGGGATAGACATTCGAAGCAACCCCATGCTCCTGACCAGAACGATACAATTTTTGCCACAACCTTCATCCATCAATCCAAGCAAACCAAACCAATCCATACTATGAAATAGAATAGAATAAAATTCTGTTTTGACTTGACTGATTGTGAGCTGAATCGGCCGACCCAAATAAGCATTCACTTTAACTGCAATTAATTACTAGCGAACTACTTATCATTACTGAAGCTTCTCGTATACACACAGAGATGCAGTTTCAAACGATAACTCACTTCAATCCACTCTCAGATCTCTCTCTTCAAAAATATTATTATTTTTGATATGACGATAAACGAAGAAAATAACGAGGTGTAATCAAAATTTATTGTTAGTACTGTTCTCTCGTATTCACTTGCATTGCATGCAGCTGACAATTACCGATTCCTCTATACACCTTCGTAAATATTTATAACTTTATCAAGACGATGATGATTTCTTGGCTTTGCTCTTGTCAATTCACTCTTTTTCCCTATAAAAGCATGTTTCCATACACGGACGTCAAGTTTATTGAGGTTTGGCTTTTGGCCTACCTTTGCATTTTTTTCACTCTAAATGGGAATCGAGGTTTCATAGATGCTAATTGACAAATGACACACTGGTTAGATATGATAAGCTAAATGCGTAAAGGTAGCCACTAAATAATTATGTTCTTTTATTATTATTACCTGTTTCTATATGCCCCTTTTTGCATTCACTACTACTAAAAGACAGTTTTCTTAACAATGTAAAGTATGTGAAAGAGAAGGTACCTCAATGAAATACATAATGTGAGTAGTAGGCCTGTAGGTATTAAATCATGTAAAATCTGTGTGGTAGTTTTTGTGCCGATTTTTCGCAATCCAACTTGTTAGTCAAATAAATTGGAAAAGTTGAAGTATAAAGGAAAAATCTACATATTTAGAGTTGTGTGATGCGGCCCTGCTATCAATTCGTATCTATCAATGTGTCTACTGTAGTCTACTCGTCTACATAAGACACTTCTTAGCCCAAAATACAATCTGCAGACAGATTTGAGATGTGGAGTTGCATGAGAGAATAAAGAGGTAGGCCGAGGTAGACAGGGAAAATAGTTGCCGTGCTAGTGCTGCTGCACGAAAATTGGCACGGCTTGTGGTATTGTGAACATGAATCTCTGTAATCTGTATCTGAAGTGAATGAGAGCTACCTATTACCTATACTCCTGCTTATTCAATTCCATTGGATTTGGTATACCGAGCTAAAGTACCCATATCAAGCCACCAACACTCAGTTACCTTAAGATTGACTATCATTTTCCACAGCTAAGTAGGGATAATAATAATATACCTAAGTACTTTTGCAGTGCTATTCAGTTTAAAGTACAGACATACCTTGTCTTATGCAGTTAGCAGTATCATATATACCTACCCCAAACTCTAAAAAGGTCTTTTTGACAGAATATCTAAGAATGTACAGATTTAGTAGGTACCGTTAATGAGGGTTTCATTACTCTCTTGCAACCTGAACTTCATTACGCAGCAGACACATACAATTAAGGAAAGCAANATTTAGTAGGTACCGTTAATGAGGGTTTCATTACTCTCTTGCAACCTGAACTTCATTACGCAGCAGACACATACAATTAAGGAAAGCAAAAGTTCATTATTAATTCTTACAAGTCGAGGATATTTTAATGAACCCGATTGTTTGTTTTTAAAAATGTATTTTACTTGCTTAATATGGAAAGGACCCCTTAGGAGATTAGACTTTTGTGTGCATATGCGCACTTGCGGTGTGCTGTTTGCTAAAGTAAAATGAAAGGTTTGTAAATAAATATTTTTAATTGTTTGTTTTTAAAAATGTATTTTACTTGCTTAATATGGAAAGGACCCCTTAGGAGATTAGACTTTTGTGTGCATATGCGCACTTGCGGTGTGCTGTTTTAAGCTCATGCTAAAGTAAAATGAAAGGTTTGTAAATAAATAATATTTTTAAATATGAATCATTTATAAATCCACATAATTTTTGTACTAGGTCCCTGTCCCTGTTGTAAATGTTAAGCATGTCTTGATTTGATTTGGAGAATTAAGATAATTACACTGATGATGTCATTTAATTTTATCAAATAGGAACTTCATACAGAGTACTAAGAGTACCCAGATGTTTTACAGTCTAGTGTGAGTCCAGACACAGCCTAAATGATTGTATCCTATGGAAAACTTAATTAAGTTTATTTATAATGTGTTTGTGAATAATATAAGTAAATCAGGTGACAGTATCAAGCTTGTTTTTGTCAATTATACTATGTGAAGCGGACGTGCTTCCTCCATGCTAATTGTATTTTTATAATAAAATTTTGGAAAGTTCTCCAGATCTAGATCTACAGGGACACCTAGATTTTGGGAGTATATATCTCTCTCTCTTTTACAAGTTTAAATAAATGTATGTTATATAATGGAACCCCACTCTACGGTAGAAATGATAACTTCTTATTGATTGTAGCCCTTACGTGTTGAATATCAGTGTGTGTATCTTTCCATGATGAAAACTGCAACATAGTAGAGGCTACTGAATGTTGTAGAATTGAAGCTGTATGTCAGAATGTGCTGAAGCAAAACAATTGCGAGCTACGAGCTACCTCAGCATAGCACTTGCTATCTTTAATAACCACTTTCACTGTCCACCAGATCTGGGTGATTATAATTTTTTCTCTTGGTTTCAACAGATCACCTAGGAAGGACGACGAAAACGACAATGGTCTGCCGGCTGCCCCTCTTGCCATCATGGATCCCCTTTACAATCTTGTTAGGTAAGTCAAAGCAAAGGAGATCTTTGTAAGTAAAGCAAAGGCAAGGAATTTACATATGCATGAATATCATCAAATGTATTATGCATTTGTAGGAGCATGTGTCCTGTGTACTCTATCATCGACTCTGTTGACTCTGCTCTGTATTCTTAACAATTTTAAGTGTGCATGATAAGAATTCAACTCTCCATTTGCATTCCAACCTTCCTAAGATGTAGCGAGTAAGATAGACGGTCATATAAATTTATTACGTTATATATTCTGCATTAGAAATGTGCAATATTAAGTAGCTATGTAGTGAGGTGATAATATTATATGCACATGTAGTATGTAGACGTATGTAAATATCTTATGCTACCTGAATCTGTCTCGGTAATGTAATACGGACAGTGTGTCAGTGTACATTCATATTATTTATCGTACTACAGAGTAGTCTTGATGTTACGCCCAACTAACTAGCTATTAAATAAGTATTCATGAGTAGGCAATATTACATCGCATTCAATCTGATCGTGAGTCAAAGTACAATAGTATTATGTACGATAGCTTATAGGACAACTGAGTGTAGATAAATGCTAATGTAGTCGAATTAACTAGTTTTTACAAAGGGACGGACGACAAACAGAGACAGTGAAACAGCATGAATGAGTGTCATGTCATACTTAAAAAACAAATAGTAAATAACTGATACCCAATGTCTATGCAGCTGCAGCACATTATATATGTCTAGCTATATTTTATGACCATTTTACAGACAGATTGCTAAGTATGTAAAAATATTATAGATTTTTCATTGCATTTAATACGTATGAATATATTATTGTTTTTCAGAACATTTGCAAATGTAGACATTGTTAAGATTACAAGGTAATTGAATTGAAGAAATTGACTGTTGGTGTCTTTGGGCAAATCCTCTCATCAAACTGTAGCCAACGTGTCCCCTACGTCATGTTCTATGGCCAGAGACTTTTTAAACTGTTCTTCCACGCTCACAATTAGTCGTGGCAGTTATTTGCTAGCTTTTTGTATGACCGTAAGCGTGGGCTGAACCAATTCCAAATCTATTTACCCTTTAGTCTTGTAGATTTGATAGATAAAAATTTGAAGTTACTCAGATGCTCCTAATATATATGATTACGTCCAATAAGTATCTATAAAGCATGTAAAAATAAATAGCTCGATATCTATAACGTCTACCAAGGAGTTACTTTACACATCAGTAAACAACATTAACATTGTCATTACTTATCTCCACTACTAATCCTTTCCAATCTCAGCTAGTAAAGAAAGAGAGCATAAGAAATGTCTTAAATTAACCTGAATGAGATACTGTTGAGATTTGTTGTGGTTTATTGTATTTCGTGCAAAGCAAAGCAAGAGTAATAAAAGTACAATAAGGCGAATAAGGTCTTAGCACTAGATAGTAGTGGCTTGTTATGGGCTGGCTGATGGTCAATGTAAATACATGTAGGAATCAACCGAACAACATAGAAAACCAATGCATGTCAAACTATTGTTCATAGCATTAGTATTGAATCCCAAACAATTTGCTTTACTACCGGAAAGGTAATGTACAGAAAAGAGTACATTGTGACGATGTTATAATAGAAAGATGTATTTATAACAGCAAGTTATTTTTATGTTTAGCCTAGCTGTGGTCTGTGTACTCATTGTGAGATTTTCGTAGTGGCTAGCGATGCAATTGTGATCACTATTGGATTTTCTTTCAATTCGTCAAGCCATTCTGTCTAACATGTTCTCTGTGACAGAGGAGCTCCTCACCATTCCTCCAGTCACTCTAGGTGAAAGTGATTTCAGACGAAAATAGATATTTTCTAAGGACAAATTCAAAGAAAGTGAAATGAAGTCGAACCCTATGCTCAAGTTTATATAATGATAAACGGAGGATCCTAAATTAAAACTGACTACCAATAGAAAATTGACACGAGTGACCTTAACTGAATAAAGCTTTTCCTCAACAATTTGTTTGTTTACGTTTTCACTACAGTGCATTGTAATCAAATAATGACAAATGGCACATCCACAAGCAGGTACCTGATTTATTAGTGCGCAGCCAAGACGATCTTACAAGGCACTCACTCACTCTTTCCCAATTGAACCAGAAAATTATATTGCCTAATGCAAATATACAGATACGCATTTTGAGGATATTTAAAAGTATTGGTATTCCTTTTTATGGTTGATAACCACGTGCAGCTATAATTATGTAGGACAGCGGAATTACTGCATCATTCTACATCTCTTCGCTAGTTTACTTCTGAGTTTAAAATTACACAAGGAGAATATAAAGCTTTTCCATGTCTATTTGTGCGTTCTAGGACAGTTATAATATTGGAAAATATATGCCAAAAAGAATGGATTTATTTAGCCACGAGCACATTATTACATGCAATAATATATAGACAATTATGTGTGCTCATAAGTAAGTTAGTGTTTCTGCGATAGCGAGGGACTGTTTCGTTGAGCTGTGCAAAAGAGAGATTTAAAGTTGAAAAAAACGAAATTAGGGCGAGGCTTGAATTGTTCTTAAAGCTACATTACATTTATTTCACTGACTCACACAACGTGGAGATACTAGGCGATGAAATGTTGGAATATTCTCAAAGTACCTTTGAGCTACGTACGATATAAATTCTTGGGCCATTCAGAACATACAGAGTGTACTTATTTTTGTATTCGCCTTTTAGTCCCGGAAATGTAATCTTTAACTCTAATAGGATAAGTTAGTATCGCTGATCTGTATATTATATACATGGGTTTGTTTGTGTAATGGTACATATCTGCAGTTGCACCAAGGTATGTTTTCAATGATTAGAGAGGTGTGTTTACAAGTTGCCAAAAAATAATCTGAGCATACGTATCTTAAGTGGTAGGGTAAATAGGAGTAATGGGATTTGTGCAGTTTGTACTAGCATTATGGTCATGTACACACTTCTCGTTACAATTGTATCATGTGCCAACAGCTTATTAGATATTAGTTGTTTATACCTAACGTGTCTGTATATACTTGCAATTAGTTATCTAAATGAGCGTAGGAAGCTAGGACATGTACAGAAATGAATGAGGAAGCAGAGAGTGCACTAGGCAGTGCTTCACTTCAGTAGTAAACCAAAACAAAATTCAATTGAACAATTGAATGAGAGCAGTTTGTATGTCGTCTGCGTACAAAGTAGTCAAACGAAGCAAGAAGGGAGTAATCAGTGCAGGAATGGGGAAAAGCTAATGATCACTACACACCAATTATGTATAAATTAAATATATCTAAATGTGAATGACTACCTTATGTAAATTATTATTCAAGGATGAATTTCATGTTTATCTCATTTGCATATGATTAATTGGATCACTTTTTTCTATTTGTGCAGCAATTTACATGAGCTTGGTCTTCGGTGAGATTCCGGGTGACAAAGATTTTAACAATGGGGAAGGAGCAGAAGGAAGTAATAGCAATGTCACAAAAAATTACACACTAACGGGTATACCACAGCTGGATTATGTGCACGACCCGAATCTTCCACGGGAGCTTAACGGCTATAATCTTTCGGATTACCCATTTTTAAATAGAGTCCCTCCAACAAATTACTCGTGTGAAGGACTCAAAGATGGATTTTATGCCAGCATCGAGCATAAATGTCAGGTAATGTACTTTTGCATTTTTCTAATTTTAGCTGGATATCTTTGTACATGTAGCTACATAAGGAAAAGTAACTAGGTAAGAAGTTTCTTAAGGTTAACTACCGACTGTTTACAATTCCACTGACTCTACTATGTACGACGCTCTTTGCTTGTGTCCTATATGGAAGTAGTGGACGATTATAAACATACCTGTAAGGATTGTGAAGGTTATGTATGAGCTGCAGGGTGGGTCATCTCATCCAACCACAGACCTTTAACATTGTGGTTTATGGTGCCAATAATAATGTCTGTTGCGTGTTTTAAGCCCCATATCAACTGTAGCCACTTACAAAGTCACAATACCAGAAAACCCAAATAAAGGAGTCTTTTGTGATCATGCAATATAAGATAAGTATTCTAAATAGCTTCACTCACTCCAAACTGAAACTACTAACTCAAAATCATGTCTGCTCAGATGAACCTTCGTAATTGCAAGTTGCAACCTTAAGACGGGCGAGTCAAATTGCGTTAATGAGCACAAAAAACCCCCACGCATTTTATCATGGCAATTTTCATGAGCTTTTTTCAACTTGCCTCTTTGCTAATAGTAAATGTATCCTGAGGCAAAAACTCACACTAACTGGCTAATAATAATTACTCTCAAGATGATATTATAGCCTATTTGGATTTTACGTGCGTTTCTTAGCTCGTTCTTCCACTAGCTTCTATCTAAGTGCTAGTAAAATGATAATAGTAATAGATACTAAACTTTTGTAATAAACGTTACATGCTTTTACTGATAGGAATTTCTAAAAATCCATTTGATGCAAGTAGAAACTGTTGAAAAGTGATTTTTGACGCGTGTAAAACTTTACTAGATCTGGCTAAGTAGCACAACCTTTCAGCTATATTAACACTACACACCCCATCCCTACTACTACAAATAAGATTCAATTAGCACGTTTTTATTTAATAACAGCAATTTCAAAATTACCTTAACTAAATACTTAAATCTGCAGAAATATTATTACAGCCTCGTGCCACTGGTACTTAGAGCGATTGTCACAGTTTTCTGCGCTAGAGGAATCTTCTGTTTTATAATTGATCTCTTCTCTGTGCACTTGTGCTTACAGTTTGTTTCTGTTGTACAATATTATTAATCGTTCCTCTTCGTATCCTGTCTGATACTTAAACAGTAACTCTAATACTAACAAGTGCAATTTTCTGTTTTCATTACCACAAGTTTACTGCTATGCTAGATAGACTAATAATCATATTATGGTTACAGACACGCATAGGTATATATAATTTTATGTATCAATGTTATAAAATAATATTAATTTATATATCTAGTACAAAGATATGCAAAAACCATAAACGAATTTTTACGACGTTTTAATGTATGCATTGCTAAGTATTCACTTTCCTCTGACGGCTAATCAAACGATATTTTCTTCCTGATTTTTCACAGATTGCTCTTAGAACAGTGCATAAGAATGTACGGAAATAATATAGATAAGGAGCTTAGGTATAAAACCTCCATTACGTTCCACCACCACAAAGTGTGTCTCACTATGCTAACCAACAAGCAAAAATTGTCATTTTCTATTATTCCTCTTTTGGTAAGGAAAGAATAATTGTGAAGAGCTCATGTGTGTCATTCTCAACACTGACTTCCTCTGTTACCTTTAAGAAGACGATAGGGTTTAAGCCTAGAACCATTCACGCATAGTTGTAGTAGTGCCAATACCATTTGTTAGTTTGTTTAGTTACTTTCGGTGGGATTCTACTAGCAATAAGATCATTCAATAGTACAAATGTTAACTTGCACTAATTCATTGTTTCAATTTTAGAATTGTGGTATTGTTATACATATGAATGAAGTAACATTATTCTTAGTCTTTAACACTCCAATATAAAATGAATGAACTTAAATCTAAACTTATGCAAACTGTGATTTTTACTTGCAGCTGTATCATCAATGTCTGTTTGGAAACAGATATGATTTCTTATGTGCCAATTACACCGCCTTTGATCAGAGAACATTCATTTGTCACTTTGTCTCTGAAGTGGATTGTCCGAACTCAGCCTTATTTTTTCACAGGTAATTCGACTGTACCTACGTCAAAAAACATTTTAATTGCAATTATGGCATTAAGAAAGAACTACAGTAATCTGCTAAACTAATGTTACAATTTATTCACATGATGCAGTAATTAATTATTTGGTGATTTTGTTAAAGAAATAATGGCATTCTTTGAAAAAACGAAATCTGCTGAATAGAATGCTACAATTTATTCGCATGAAGTAATTAATTATTTGGTCGTTTTATTAGAAATGATGCACTTTATATCGGACCAACAACAACCGCTGCGCCAGTACGCCAAAGACCATCACGGGGACGTCAGCGAGTTTCACCCTTAATAAGACCTGAAAAAATCAGCAATGTAGAAGCTACACCTGCTAAAACATCAACTCCATTGAATAATCAAGAACCTGAATATGAGTCAGAACCAGGAAAAGCTGAGGAAGAAGACGAAGAATACGAGGATGATGCTCTTCCAAGGCGGAAGGATAGGAAAAGAAATCGGAACAGATTTAGAGGACGAAGGAGGAATTGTCGAGGAAGAAGATGGTGCAGAAGGAAGCGTCCTCAAGTTGCCTATTATGATGACTACTATGAAGACGATGATTACCAAGATGATTACGAGGATGACTATCAAGATGATTATGACGATACTCCAAGAAGATCAAAACCGAGAGGCAAAAACAAGACTCGTGGTAAAGGAACTAAGAAAGAAGCAATTCAAAGTTCTAGTTCGATAAATTCAAGCACAAGTGCTCCAGCCCCGAATTCTGTTGCCGAAACGGCTTCTCCAACACTAGCAACTAACAATTCAACTCCAGTTCCCCTTGAAGACATTTTCTCGCAGAGCAGGCCTCCACCAAAAATCAGACCTCCAGTTCCCAAGCATGCAGTATCAAAATACGGATTTATGCAAGGACGATCTTCATCGGGCACGGCTACGCAATCGTCTGTTTCTTCTACGACGGCAGTAACTCAACCTGCCTCACAACAATCCCAAAAGACTGAAAATGCAGAGTATGCAGAATATGATTACGAACCAAGTTCGACGCTCAAAACAAATAGGCAATTAAGAACTAGACTTATGAAAACAACAACAACTTCGTCTACAACGACAACAACACCAAGACCCACTACAACCACAACTACGACGACAACGACTACAACCACAACAACTGCAGCTCCGAGAACAACGGAATCTCCGGAGTACGAGTATTACGATTATGAGGATGATGAAATGCCGCAGCAAGAGGAGTCAAAGCCTATAAGCCCTGTCCCGACAACTACGACGACCACCACCACAACTCAGCGGCCACAAATATCAAATCGGAGATTCCGAAACCGAAAACCGGAAATTAGCTCTACAACGCAGGAATCTGCCTACAGTACGAGTAGTGTTCCAATTTTAGTGACTCATGATACGTCTGTAAGTGTCAGTGCTAAAACCTCAAGTCTGCCGGACCGGTTCTTGAGACGCCCGAAGCCGGCATTGAAAGTGTATAGTATGACTAACCCTAATCAAGCTGTTACGGAACCAGTTGCTCCTATTATCTCAAGTACGACACCCGAAATACCGTCAAGTAGCATTCGCCAGCACCAAAGTAATTTCAATCAACGATTTCCTTCTTACGAGGTCACCGACTCAAAACCTTCAGAACCACAAACAGCTAGGCCTTCGAGATTCTGGCAGAGACAACAGAAAATAGTAACAAGTACGACAACAACTTTAGCACCTCAACAACCAGGTAAAAGTGTTCGTCCAGATATAAAAAATAATTAATAACAGGAGTAGATATTTCTTATCTCTGATCTCTGATCATCACAAACAGATCGAAGGTCTTCGACGAAGATATCTCAATTGTTAATTTCCTTTATTCCTTTCTGTTTATGTATACCGACGATTTTCAATAGAAAACCTCCCGTAGGTATCTACAAATAGATAATTAACCATGTCAAATTTGTTTTTCATGAAATCCTCCTCTATTTTCAGAATACGCCGAGTATTATGATGATTCTGCTCCTGTGAGATATGGTTCCCACAAGTCCTCCGCTTCAACTTACACACAGCAGCAACCACAACAACAGCAGCAGCAACAATCGCAGCAACAACAACAATCGCAGCAGCAACAACAGCAGCAACGACAAGTAATTCCACAGCAAATAATTCCACAACAACAGCAATATTCATCTATGCAAGATTCAACAGAAATTCCTCAACAACAAAGAATGGTCAATTACAACACATCACCAAGATATCCTCAATCTACCCCCAACATCCGGCCACTGGATCAGAGTAATTTTGTTACACCGTATGCAACTCAACAACCGAATATGAGACCGACTCCGGAATTTATTTCCTTAATTCCTGATGAAGATCCCTATTATTCGGTGGACCCTCACAATCACAATTCCCGTCGTTTCCACAATACTCCTGTACGACAATATAGTGCAGCTCAAGAAACATATCCATCATATGCACCTCCACCACCAACTTATGGTCAATATTTGAAGAGAATTCAGCAGAGACATGTGGTACCCCAATCCTACCCGTGGTACTAGTGATTGAATTCAGAGAAGATGTCATTTCAGTTTGATTGGTTATCCGTTTTGACAATTGTATTGAATTTCACTTTGAATGCACGATGACCAATTAATTTATTGTCGGACTTACATTTGAAAGTATCTCTGTTCTATGCAGTCTACATGCATAATTAATAGTACTACTTATGTGTACGTGTAGTTTACACTGGCGTGGCTTGATTATTATGTGGAAAGGATGGATTGGGAGTTTTTATGTTTCAGGAGGGGTTTGTTCATTTTTAGATGCTATATATGTAATGATAATGAGTTATGTAGCCCGTGTTTTGTATTCAGTGAGTATTTTATACGGAGTTATATATTGTGCTACCTACTACTCAAATGTAGATAGATAAAGATAAGTTGCAATTAGCAAATACTCAATTCATCGTAAAGACATAGTGGTGTCAGTGTCGTATGACTCGTGTGCATGCGTGAAAATAGAAAGCTTACATATACAATCAAGGAACAGGGGATTGACTTCACGTAGGATTATTATTTACCTCCAATTTCAATCCTCTGATCTCTGGTGTACAATTAGTTGCTAGCCTGCCTGCCTGCATGGACGGAGTAATTATATACTTAAATACAAATCATTGCATCCTAAGTTACACAGACAACTTGAGATGCCGTGAAATATAATGTTCAGTGACTGATGTGATGGAAATTGTTATTATATTAGATATAGTGTAATGTATTGTAATATAATAGTACCTACTGCGCCGCGTTTCGTCTACTATGTACTTCATCAACCAATAGTTCTTCCTCCTCATTTGTTTTACTCGACAAATAAAGTTAAAATGATTATTTTTGAGACATTTCACTTTTCATGAACCCCTTTTCATTTATTAAGCGATCATTTTCAGATTGCACCAGCAACCTGAACTAATCAATCCCATAATTACGTTTCGGTGACCTGTAAGTAATCGTCAAAGACATGGACATTCAATGGACATTAGCTTTTATTCAAAGTTTCAATTTTTAAACGATACATAAAATTAGTCTAACAGTTTTTCCCAAAAGAAATCTGCAATTACTTTTAGACGCTGGTTATTAGGATAAAGTCTATGCTGACTATTGCTGTCGATGCGCTGAAACGCTTAAAACAAACGTAAAAGTGAATATTTGTTTAAATAACTTGTAAAAACGATAAAAACCTAATAAAAATATACTACAACAGTTAAGAGGGACTTATAATAATATCATTGGGCACAAAATCCACTTGTTGAGTGTTTTAATATTCTCAGTTTAGGATTGCATTCATAACAATCACTCCATGCCTTCAAGAAAACAGTCAACGGACTCAAAAGAGTGATTAATAACGTGTAAATAAAAATATTGTAAATTGTACTAATGAGATGTAAAATGCTTTTTAGCGTTTTACATAGTGAAACAAAGGAAACTTTAATTTTTTCATTAGTTCAAATGATATTTACAACATACCTTACCAACATTTTCAGATTTGTTCTTCTCGTATGGATTCAATTTTTTGTTGGTGACTTTCAAAGGCTATTATGGTGTACCTATAGTATGTATGTATATGATTAGTTGGAGCAGTGCAGCGTAGAGAGCATATTAATTTTGTATTCTATTTCAGATTTGATAATAATGCACATTATTATTAGCATGAATAAGTTCAATAAGCAGTTGAAAGTTTTACAAGGGTGAACAACATGATTTTATTATATATGTACTATATAGTGGTATAACAATTCTGCTTATACATTGGTTTTAGCATAAAAAATGAAATCATTACAGGAACAACTGGGTTGTATCGCTTAATTTTCCCAAGTGAAACCAGACTAGAGTATATCATAGCATATAAATAAAAGTAGTATAATATAGTATATTTAGTAGTGGTTACTATCTGTATTTGTATTTTGTATTATTAACTCTATCCTAATTCGGAAGAAAGGTTAGTTTTAGATAGTTAAGTGCACACAGGGAACTTATCGATAGACTTGGACAAATTAAGTGGCAAGGATAGATGAATCAAGGAATTAGCACATAACTCGGTGTACACACAAAGAAATGGAATGGTTGAAAAAGACAAGCTATTCGGTATCAACGCAGGCGATACATTTATCAACATGAAAGATTACAGGGGATTGTAATAGATATCGATGAAATATGAATCTAGTCAAACTGAAAGAGTGGTCTGAAAGGAGAAGATGTAAACGAAGACAGGAAAATACAGAAAAGCGTCGCAAATGTGATGTAAAGTAGAACGATTACTCTAGTGGAACAAAAGAAAACATAAAGTTAGATATTTGAAGCTCGTTTTTACATTAAATACATGGATATACACAATTGAATCTTTTGCTTTACACAAAGACTTTATCTAACTGGTCTAGCTTGTCTGATAACGAGTGCAGTACAGTGCGAAGCAGACTGCTGCAGACTTAGATCATAATTTTCCCATCCGTTTCATTCAAAGTGGAGGAAAAACCCATAAGAAAACGAGTCTCCAGACTTTTTATAGGGCAACAATGCAGAAGAATACACAGAACATTCCTTATTATGCATTAGACATGTCTATGCATTATATTATTTTATTTCACGTACTCTTCTTCTCCCTCCTATAACTATGCTACATTATTGCACAACTTACATTAAACTAATATAGCCAATCGTAGTCATCATTGCATTGCTTTACATTACATTGGTATGGCATATGGCATGCCATGGAGAAACACCTTTGGCTCAACCTGCAGATCCGGGTTCACCTATTTTTGCTCCCACTTACAGAGATATTATGTTAATGTTAAGTATTGTCCATTGTCCCATGTTGCTCAAGCCGACTGCCGTGACAAACGCCGACGAAGAGCTAAAACAATTAATCCGTCCCTATTTCTCTTTACTATTTACAACAACACAGATTGGCAAATGATCTCTAGTTCAATAGTAGTAGCTGCAGCTTGCTACGGTGCACATCATCATCATACCATCAACTAAGCAATAAATAAATTCGACGATATTCCTCGGCGTGGACTGCCCGTTTGGATCCTGCTTCATCCTCCTGCATCTCCAATCTGATTTTCACTGAAACAAACAACTCCAGGACAGGATTGCACAAAGTGATGACAAATCGCACAAACCAGGGAGCCCTCCGTAAGCCATTGTCGTCTATTAAACGCTTCGACAAAGCCTAGGAGAGGCTACATAGTAAGGCGACCAATTGTACAGAAATTCTTGACATCTCAAAGATTTCTTCACATTGTCTTGTAATTCTGTCCTTCTTCTTAAGTTGAACCGGACACAGCTTATCAACACAATTTACGTCCATCACTATTTCATAAATAACAAATGCCGCTCACTCACCCTCACAATAACTCTGTGGTACCTGAACACGCTGCTGCAAATATGACACTATTTCTACACTGGCTATTTCTATGAGTCCCCTAACTACAGATACATATCATATCAGTTGTATGACCATCATGCGGACATAAAATAATACAATGGGAATACAGAGCAGTTTACTAGTAAGTATTTACCTTATCCCATGTAAGATGTTTTTCCACCTAAATGTGTCTACCTTCTTCTCGGTTGTTATATACGATCATTGTGGTGTGAAAAATAAGTCTTGTTACATAATAGCGTTATGCTATGCATACCAGCAAAATCCATGCATCCTTATGTCTTTAGCTAATGCAACACAATTATTTATGATACGGATACGAAAAGATTTAGTACTTTTTTTGCACACATGACGAAAATACTCTAAAAAATTATTAGCACTGGATTATGGCTATTTGCTATTATCTTCCTTTAGCATACCTTAACATTTTCCAGGATCCGTTCCGTATTTTGATCAATATCATTGTGACTACGTTTAAATTTATTACATCTGAACTTATGGTACCTTAAGGATGACAGATAAATTGTAACTTTTGAAATACACCACACACGATGTCACACTGAAATCCGTCACTGGTTGTAGCTGTATTAAAATCACAAAGACGAAAGTATAGACGAAAATAAGAAAAGTTGAGATCACTCAATTATACAAGTCACACATAGTGAACCAAGTTGTGTGAAGTAAGTTTATGCATGTATGTATCTAATATATCTCCAGCTCTACACGAGTAGGTGCAAAGTTGTTGCCTCTTAAGGTTTCACCTACCAACTGACTCTTTCCGTATGCTTTTCTTATTTTATGTATAAGTGATGCATTCCCCTTACACATGCTGGCTCGCACAAAAACGGAATAATCTATGTAGAATAATGTAAAATATTTCAATGCGGGAAAGAGGTAACCTTGGTCTTCATAGGAAATTCCAAGTCCACGGAAGCGAGCAAAAACTATCCCGCCCGCCTTACTTTATCTCGTGTGCTTATGATTCAATTCTGCTTTTGGCTTTAGATATATATGTATCTTCCTCTGGTCATTCACCACACACTACACACGTTACAATTCAGATGCCCATAGTTAAGTTAACGTGCCAATGATTACTTATGTACTCAAAGTATAATCATTTACTTAATACCGAAGCTCCATAGCATTGCACCGCACCCTTTATAGAGTGTTAGTGTTGTAGTTGCATATATAAATCCTAGTTATAGAGTTCTTTGAGTAGATATGCATAGGTGTTTGTCTTTTCCTGTCTATTGTGCTGCGATATTTTATAATTTCTAAGCACGGATGACTAATACTCCAAGTTTAAAGAAAATGAAATCCATCCTACTCTTCTTTTCTTATGTAGAACAGGCTTAGAATTCTTAAAGATGGACAGTTTTCTTTGAACTACAGTATTTGAGGTATCTTACTAGGAACTGGCAGTTGTTCTGTTTATCTATTCCCTTTTGCTACTTTGTTTTACATGTTGTTAGCATTGTTAGTTAAATAGCAAGTAAAATTGAACCCTGACAATGAGTCACTCGAGAATTATATAGATATTACTTTATGCTAACTATCTACAAGTCATTCAAGGTTTAATAATAGTAACAAAGTAACTTACTTGTTCAGAGAGCAGGGCTATGCCATTCATTCTTTACTCATGCAAAACTTTTCAGACTCCACTCAGACTAGCTAAAAGAAAGGCAACGAGACACAAATCAAGACGAAAGTTGCTTTGCAAGCATGGCTACTTTAGCCTTAGACAACAATCCATCACAAACTAACTATCTTGACTTATTGGGAATACCCACTAGTAATTTTTACTATACAATGTCACTATAGAACCTTTGTAGTGGCTTTTTCTATCCAGGGGAATCCTAAAGGCGTTTCGCTATAATCTTATCTATGATTCCGGATACAACTGTAAACAGATTAAATGCAATTATTTATTTATCCTTTGTATCAACACCTTTGACTTACAGGACAAAGAAGCAAATAGCATGCAACAGTATCAGATATCATGTTTAGTTATCACTATTATATCTGTACAATTTTTACTTGTGATGATGTTGCAATCCTAATGGAATTACATTTCTGAATAATAAATGCACATAAATGCTAGGTATAAATAGAGAAATTCTGTCGGTTATTCCAAGTAGAACTACATTAGTGGTGGAACCAGGAATAAAAGAGTTGCGTTCCTCAAACTCTGCTCTGTCTACAAGGGATTTCATGATGACTCTAATTAAATCTCCATTTTCCCAGCAATTGCCATTCGTTTTTGCATGTTTTTGTAAATTTGCGTTGTAAAAGGATATGTTAGTACTTAAATGCTTATGTAGGTGTTCATAAGAGACATGAACATGTCTACTGTCTACCACCTACTTATGCTACATTACATCTTTTAGTTATCCAGTAAGTATGCTATTAATATGGGAAATCACATGATTGAAGAACGTAGTAGTAAAGAAGAACAAGTAATCAGAATTACTGATAGCTCAGCACACCTAAGTCACCTTATTAAGATGTACGTATTATCGTACGTACTCTATCATTACAGATATATGTTTGTAAGCGTCTGTCTATACAACGTACAACTGTGCACAAGCTAGATATGTTGGGATTTGGTTACAAACTCCAAGCATTCTTGACGTATCAAATAGCTTTGAATTAAAATTCAGATTAAATACAGGAGCTATTAAGTAATTCTGTGTCTACTTGATATGCTCTAATAACAAATTCCAATTACAAGTTTACAAATAGGATAAAAAGTTGTAATGAAACTAAAGACGACCGTAATTTGAATTTGTAAAAGTTTTGCTTGCGATTTAAATAATTGTGTCTACACAGCAAACCTCATCTTGCAAAGTTACAATCTAGAGTCGCAAATTACAAGGATCATGCACCACATAATGTAAACTACTAGCTACACTCAAATTCTCCTTCTCATGCTACCTGATATTTACCTGTCTACCCATAAACTCAAAAATGTTTCCCTTCTGTCAGTCTCTTAGCACATTTCTTTATTATAGTGAGTTTGAACGTGACCTTACAATAATAAGAGATATACTAATGTCAAGGATGATATTCTAAATGCTAATCGTAATAGCTTATTTAGACGAATTTGAGCCTGATTTTGCATTTAGACGAATTTTTACCTGAGTATTTAAATGCATAGCTGTTCAAATCCTCTTCTATTTCTGCATATATCAATAACAAAATCCAGGTCGATCTTGCAAGTTCATGAAACTCCGCAAGGAGTGAAAATCAACGTGATTGAATTGGCAAAACATATTGAGAGGGGAGCAAAGAGTGAAGTTTGACTTAGGTAAAGGTGAGCAAGTGCTAGAGTGCATAATTATTTCACTCTGTTCGATGTTCTCTTGACTGACTCACAGTCTTCCCCAAAGAATCGGCTTCTGTTGTGTATCATTAAAGAAAATTACATTCCAAGAATACGCGCTACAATTGTTGAGGCAATCAACAATAACGCAAATAACTATTATTAATTTTAACAGCATGTCTTAAGAGTTCATCTTCCTTTTAGCTATGCATTTATGTACGCACGTATATACCATTTCCTTTTCTTTTGCTAATTTTCAATCACTAAACCACACACTTATACAAATTAATATACAGAATTAATAGCTGACAAACCTACCTCCGTTTGGCCACCAACTAATGTAAACACAAGAAATCGAGCAAATGTCTACATAACTATGATAGGTTAACAATTCAAATGCAGTTTAAGTTAGATTTTCTATCTTTAAGGCTATGTAAGATGTAAGATACAAAAATACAAAAATACAATGTCATCATTTACGGATGATGGAGCTGTCAAAGCGAGTAAAACCTGCAACTAAAGAATCGGTTCAACAATAAACTACCCAAAGAGTGTCCTACCAAAGCAAGGTATATTTCATTATTCATTAGTAATTTTTATGTAAGTATAGGCTTTTATGTGAAAAGAAGCGTTAGGAATGTGCTCATGAGTATGCCAATGGCTATTAAATAGTAAATTTCAATTAGAAAATGATTACTTTCTTAAAAACAAAGACATAAACACATAC